>CABFOV010002131.1:79684-92833 GCA_902141375.1 Timema poppense
GTATTGAAAGGGGGGGACGGGGGGGAACAATATTAGTAAAGTACCGATACTTTTTCTACATCCCTTGGGCTGTAGCTTCCCCCACCCGTGATACAACATTAATAGTTACTACTGGTATTGTTACTAACAAGACGTCTCCCACACTAACGATTGTGTATGAAAGCAAGACAAAGAGAGAAGATTAAATGCAATCTGTGTTAACTTAAATAACCAATTCATCCAAAATTAAATATAAAATGTAACTTATATTGAATATAGGTAACTATGCACAAACAAACAAAATACTTAGGTTTATTTTCGTTTAATTGTTTTCTAGGGGTCTGTGAGCTCGAGTATTTTAATTCAAGTTGATCTCGAGCAAGATTTTCATAAAGCTTCCGAGAATCGAGTCGTGCTTAGGATGAATAAATATATATAATTTGAAAACTTAATTAGATAAATAAAAATAAAAATTTATTAAAACTATTTTTTTTAAATCAAATAAGAAACCAATGTTAAAAATAATATATTATAAAATACTTTATAAATAACAGAAACATAATCACATTATGATACAAACCAACATTACTAAGTAGGTACAGTTTAAAAAATTATTTGTGAAAATAGGTTACGATCTGCAGATTTATCAACCTTTTTTTTTATATACATATAAACTGCTCCGTCAATTCCCTGCCCGTCTGAAGTGTCTCTGTTCACTTGGTGCGGGCCTCCTATCAGTGAGAGAAGTTTGAGTATTAATGATATTTAAGGTGTACATAGTACACTTTTGCAAGCTGTACTGTCTTCTGTTTTGCACTAAGCATATTTGTGTTCTAACAGAGTTGCTGGCCTTGACATTCCCAATGGTCATCTGCACAATACCCTCTTTGTTTGGGTTTTCTAACATTCTAACCCCCCCCCTCCTCCCTTTTTTTTTCATAAGCCCCTCTTTGTTTGGGTCTTTTAGATTTATTTAATTTTTACCTGTTTATCTTTGTTTATTTTTCTTTTAGTGTTCAACTATATTAATTTTTAAGTTTTTATTTATTTCCATAAAATATCAACTAATCCAAGATGTTACTGGTATTACAAATAATTGTATGTATAAAAGTCAGGCAGAAAAAGAGTGCCTAATAAAATCTATAATCTTTTAATATACATATATGTGACTGGTAAAGTTGGCTCGGTGAGAGTGCTTTGAATGGAATACACAACTCTTACCAAGACCTCGTCGTATCCAAACCAAAGACTCTAAAGTTGTTTTTCCACATTGAAATTTTCCCATCTCTTCAGACATGTTTAGGAATAAGTTTAAAATTCACCTTTCTCATGATGTTCGCTTAAATTAGGTCTTAAGTTGTGTGGTGGCAGCGGCGGGTATTCTCAAATGTGAAGCCAAAAACTGGCCTCGCATCAAAATACATTTTAAAAACAAAAAAATGTACGAAGTTTTTTTTAATTTATATATTTTATGTTTGAAAGACATAAAATGTGGGTAGGAGGATAAATTATAATCATTTATCAAGTTGGTAATTTATACTGGCAGTCAAATCAGATGTCGACTAACGGCGGACCATTTAAAAATGTTAAACCAACTCGAGGAAGATGTTGCTTGCACAGCACTGAGAACTGGATTTTAACAACTGGCGAACTCAGCTACGATTAAAATGAAATTCCAAAAAGCTGTTAGAGGCATCTAAAGTTCAAGAACTTGCCAGGGAAGGATAATTCCAAATCTCTTCTAGGATCATTCCAATTTCAAAGACCACATTACAAGTAACTTATAGGGGCTTCTAACAGCTAGCCTGAACATACGAACATACAGTGGGGCTGTAGCACTGAAACAAATCTAGTCATTTAAATGTGAATAGAGATGTTACGCTTCCCCCCATCCATTACTGTTTCCAGCTTGTGGCCTAGGTCAGTTTTTTATTCAAGCCATTTATTTTCTAGTACCAGCTTGCTAATCTTGTCATAGCTTCATATGCCTTATACTCTAACTTAATACTAGGACAGGGACAATCTCCGGTCTCTGGCAATTATTCATCACTGAAAGTGTAAACTCACATTTCACCAATGATAAATTGTTCTGCCATGTCGGGAATTGAACCCAGGACCTTGTGCTCAGGAGATATACACGCTACCATCTAGGTTAAGGTCTAGGATTGATTTTACCTAACACGTACATTAAACTTGCTAAGTTGTAGGTACTTAACTTATTGGTATAAATTTTAATTTTAACCCTATAACCACTAATGAGTATGAATTAGAAACTACATATTGATATGATAAAAACAAATTTGCAAAGAAGGCTTTAATGAAAGACTATCAATATTTCACTGAAAATTTTAATAGTAATTTGTGTCTTATAAATTACAAAATTGTATTACAATTTATTTTCTCAGAACACTAGATTTGTGTCAAGGGTTTTGATAGGCTTAATTTAATCATATAAAATATGAGCAAGTTATTAAGTCATATAGTTTTGAAAAAAAATCAAGGCAAACCTCAATTGGTCCATTTTATCACCTCAAGTAATTGTAAGGAAAGCTATCTGTGCTTTTTTTTTTTTNTTTTTATTTTTTAAACAAAAAAAAATTTAAAGAAAAATTTTTTTGTTTTTTTTTTTTTTTTTTTGCTCAAATGTTTGTTAAATATAATAAAAGAAAACTAAGTAATTTTTTGTAAATAAGAGGAAGTGTTGCTTGTAAAATTATTAGGAAAATATAAACAAACTATTGAAAATAAACAAATCGATGCAGTAACTTGAAGTCTGCATCATTAAACAATAAAAAAGTTATTTCAGAAGCTAAATAAATGTTACCTACATTAATAGTAACAATTACTTGGAAAACAACGTAGACTATTTAATGGTGTTAAATGTAGACATTATGTTCATTACCCAACCGGAAGATAGACTTTGTGTTAACTTTACAATCACTTTTACATGAACATCAGCGGTAACAGAACATTTAAATTTAAAAATATTGGTTTTTATCACTTAACTTTATGTTAGACTCGAATGAATAGAATAATTATATGATATGGCTCATCTATGATTGATCAAAATTCCAATTTCAATCAAAAGGAATAAATTCTAATTTATAATAAATTTATAAAACTAATTGACATTGCTTTAATAAATATTCACTGCAATATTCATCAAAGAAAACTTGAAAGCAAAACCACACTTAAGAAAAGAAAAATTAAGGCTTTAGAATATTCCAACATGACTATAGTCTATGACTATATCTTCCTAATTAATCTTTAAAGATCACAACCAAGAATGAACTAGAAAAATTAAAACATATATTTGGTTAAATAATTATTAATACTAAAGGTTAAAAAAGTGCAACATATGAACAAAATGGATGATTACAAACAAGTGTGTGTATATTATTGAAACATAAAAGTGTGGGTGTGTTTAATTGTAGACGAACAGCTACATTTATTCTATTTGTAAATTATTATGTAGAAATATGATTGAAATCTAGTCTTGTGACTGTGTGCACTGTGTATTGTATCTGCTCAGAATATAAGATATAGTTAATGAATTTTTTTATTTGTATTGTGCGTTTTATAAATAGTTATAAATTCTTTTTTTTAATGATAATTTATTATTTTAAGTAATTGAAGCTTGTAGCCGAGTAAAGGTCTATGTTACATTTAAACACATGTTGAGTTTTTGGTAGAAAAGTCCTCTTCTTGCCCAATAAGGTAGTTGTATTATTTTCCACGAGATGTCAGCACAAACCTGTGTTTGTCTTTAGAGCACAATTTGTATTTTCTCTGGAATGAAGGTCTATGTGCAGTAGTCATGTAATGTGCCCCTGGCAGGCTATGTCATATTTTCCCAGCGTTTTTTCTTTATTAATTTGTACACAAAAAGTACAATTAAAAAACTTAAAGTTAGTTATTATTATTACTGCTACTGCTGCTACTACTACTATTAATATCGGTTATTCTTGCTGTTGGAATATTTTAGTTTGGTGACAAAACTAGATATTGCATTAGTGTATCATATATTTTTCATTTTCCTATGTTAAAATAAAGCCATAGTATAGTATTGTGTTAGAGAGTATTTAGACTGTGAAAGAATGGCATGCCATTGACTTCATCCTGGCCTCATTCGTTCATAAAAACCTGACACCCTAAATCTGCCTACTTTGTTATTTATCAGAAGACAATTTTTTCAGGTAAAATAATAATATTGCACTAAAGTGTTTTCATAGTACTGTGGAAAAAGGGTCTATGTGATCTACTTGGATGCCACAGACAATTGTTAGTCTCAAAAGTTTGAAAATGTATTTTCTCAAAACTTATAAATTGTAACGTAGACCTTTATTCGACCGCACACTTCAATTATCAAATGGATTGTGGGATAAAATATTGAATTTATACTGTGTTAAGTTTAAATTAACCATAGCCATCCTGTCTGAATAGGTAGGATCTTTCATGTTATTTCCCATGTTTATTATAATATCCATGTCTTACTTTACTTCGGGCTTCCGTTTTATTCATAAACAAAAAGTACAGTAGTAACTAAAAACATAGGGCCACCAGTGAAATTAGTAAGATGTTGAACTTGGATCCCATAAACCACCATTTATAATTGACATATTGAAGTAATATTTAAACAGTACATTTATACATCAATCCTAAATGTACACAATCACTTTTGGACCTTCAAAGTTTTTTTATTCTTTTTTATGAAATTATGGGTACACAAAACAATACAACAGAATAAAATAATAGGTGTGTTTGTTACTAATCGAAGGACATTTTTAGAGCAAGTTACTGTATATGAAATATCTTAGATGTTCAAGGTGTGCAGTGTTCTACCTACATTTGGGATACTACTGTATATACGTATAAATATATTAGTACTAAAATGACATATGATACAAAGAAAGCACTGTCTGGGCGGACAATAACAAACCGTGCTGTGTACTGTATACGTACATTTAAAAACACAACACTCTAATATACTATATGGTACGCATATGTTTCCAAAAAGGCTCAACACTTTGTTAGGAATCAAGAGGGCCTCCTCGACTCTTGATGCAGGCACGGATCTTGGGTCAGCCGCTCCGCCACACTACCTGTCTCACGATATTTATCCATGGTATTGTTCACACATGACTTACTTACATGTAACTCTGCTGCAATCTGCTCATGCCAATAATCTGACATTTTATTTCCACCAACACCTTTTTTTATTCCTAGATATTGTTTACTGAAAACAAACACTAAAATTACTTGTTTCTCACACACACATTGAATCCGTTATGGGGAAAAAAATCAACCTCACCGAAAAACTCCCCTGTAGTCAAGTATATGTACTAACACCACCAAATGGTACAATCTCGGCTTAACAAATAATATCCTCTTTCACAGCACAAAAACGGTGAAATTTTAATATTTTTTGTCAAGCTCATAAATTCGTTAAAAGATGGGTAAAAAAATAAGGAGTTTGATTTATGCATTAAATTTTAGCCCTGTGTATTCAATAAAGTTTGAAAAATCGACATAACTGTATATAACGTAGTTTTTATTCTAATCGCTTCGATAGACTGAAAAATGTAATTTTCAGTTTGTCACAAAATCTTAAATAATAAACCAGTTAATATAAAAATAAGATTTTTGCACCAAAATACATGGTTTTAACAGCTTAATAAAAATCAATGAAATACACAAGCAGTTTAGACCAATGCCAAGGGTTTCCCACCAGAAAAGTAAAGTTGACCCTATATTTTCAGTTACGACTGTATTTGGGTATTTTCCTTTTGCACACATTGTGTGATTAACACTAGGGCTCAGCTAATTGGTTATTTCGCTGATTCGGGCCAATCACCGATGCAGATTATTTGGTTTATTTAATTTTAAATATTACAAATATATGTAATAATAAAACTTTAAAAAAAAATCTAATCAAATGTTTTTGGGGGCCATTTTTATTTTGTTCAGTTTTGTAAGTTTACTTGTACAAGTTTAAATCAAAACTTTTTATAGTTAATTTGAATATGATTCACTTTATCATTGGTACCACCACATTTTAAAAATCATTGAATTAACTTTACCTTTCTCATAGTAAAGTTTGTGATAGTTTTATATAATTATTTTATTTTGAAATATGTGCATAAAATACAATGGCAAATATACTCAGTTTAGAATAAAAACAGAAAGAAATTATTGATACATTTTTTGGGGTTTGAATAAGCATAAAACTTGAATAAGTTTAAAAGTACAATCTGATGAATAGATTTAAGTTCTGAACTCATAATGTAATTATTTAGTTTTAGCTTCTCTTGAATCCTCCCCAGTCTTAGCTTTCATTGAATCTTCCCCAGTCTTTACTGGCCTTGAATCCTCCCCAGTCTTAGATGTCCTTGAATCTTCCCCAGTCTTTACTGGCCTTGAGTCTTCCCCAATCTTAGATGTCCTTGAATCTTCCCCAGTCTTATATATCCTTGAATCCTCCCCAGTCTTATATATCCTTGAATCTTCCCCAGTCTTGACTGGCCTTGAATCCTCCCCAGTCTTAGATATCCTTGAATCTTCCCCAGTCTTAGATGTCCTTGAATCTTCCCCAATCTTAGATGTCCTTGAATCTTCCCCAGTCTTTACTGGCCTTGAATCCTCCCCAGTCTTAGATGTCCTTGAATCTTCCCCAGTCTTTACTGGCCTTGAATCTTCCCCAATCTTAGATGTCCTTGAATCTTCCCCAGTCTTTACTGGCCTTGAATCCTCCCCAGTGTTAGATGTCCTTGAATCTTCCCCAGTCTTTACTGGCCTTGAATCCTCCCCAGTATTAGCTTTCATTGATTCTTCCCCAGTCTTAACTGGCCTTGATTCTTCCCCAGTCTTAGATGTCCTTGAATCTTCCCCAATTCTAGCTTCACTTGAACATTCCTATCTTAGTGCAAACATTTGTTTGTTAGTGGACCTTGTAGATAATCCCTCACTACTTACAACCACTGGATCTTTCTCATTGATGAAAGCAGTAACTGTCAACCAAGTCATGCTAAATGTTTATCATTAGCTTACCATTGTGCCATGATCAGTTTGACCATCAACATCGGGCCAGCCTTAATAGATACCTTAAAACACCTTTTTTTTATCATAACCTAATTATAAAGTAATTTAACAAAGAAAAAGTGAAACAAATTATCCATCTTGTTCTACATAAACTAACCTTTCCTTCCTCTAATTAGACAGCACAGTGAAATTTAAGGGGATTTTGTTATTTTTGTGAAAATCTACCGCTTTAAACTTTTTTTTTAAATCTCTATATGACTTTCTTATGATATAAGTAATCTTGTCATAATAACATTCATACATTCACTAACTAATGGCAACTATATATAGATAACTGTGACTAATCTCATTTTTGCATTTCATAAGCAAATTTGGCACTTATGAGATTATTTTGTATTGCATCTGCTAACATCTGTTAGGCTAGGTTAAATTTATATAATTTGATTCCTTTTTAAATGTAAATGAGATTTTGTATGTATAGAATACTGACTAGCTATATTTATACAACTACTTAAATGTAGGTTTATTTTTATATTGATTATAGCATTCATATGATTAATAAAACTTATACAATATCCACCACAAACTTTTATTTTGTTTATTCATTTTTTTCTTATTCTTTTATAGATGGTATTGTGATGATATATGTGACTAAAATTATGATTAAAACTAGGTAGGATGCTTACTAAGTGATTCTTTTGTGGAAATTATTGAGATAAAACACTTATAAACACAAAAATACATATTTTAATAACTAGCTATCACTAACACAGGCATCTTAGCAAATTCCAGAGTTTTTACACTAATGACTAAAAACTCTAAATCTGAATAAACTGCTTGTGGTAGTGAAAACTTGGTTCTTAAATATGTTTTTATTTCTAATTCTATTAGTGTTTTATGTGAATTTCTACTCTAGCATCATTCAGGTTAAGCCTGATTCATGAGTTAGCAGAATCTGTGATTCACATGCCTTGCAACACAAACTAGAAACAGCTCCC
Organism: Timema poppense; assembly: GCA_902141375.1. Taxonomy (NCBI): domain Eukaryota; kingdom Metazoa; phylum Arthropoda; class Insecta; order Phasmatodea; family Timematidae; genus Timema; species Timema poppense. The sequence goes on from CABFOV010002131.1 coordinate 87,700, forward strand.
TAACATTAATGTCACACTGGATGTTTTCAAATTATTGTGTTAGTTAGTGAAACAAATCAACACAAAACACCTGCTTTTCATTTAACGAGTTATTTCAAATAATTTACCAACACTAGCTGCAGCTGTCTGCTTGTAACGTGCTTTGTAGATGCATGCACACTGATTGAATCTGTTAGTTTGAAATTTGATTGGATCTCCTAAGTGAATATTGTCATGTAGAACCGAGAAAGTTGAAACTATTATTTCAATTGGTGCTGAACTAACAGATCACTCTGATATTCTGTAATGGGCTTAGAGCTCATTAAGTTTCTTCTCTGCTCATGGTTTTTAGAATGTGTGATTCCACAGAAAGTGTACTGTCTATCCCTCCTACTTTTAATATAATATATTGTTAAGGAAAACCTCTTTTTTCTTTAAAACGTAATGCTAAGTATAGTCAATTTAATTTATATTATATCGCCAGTTTCATTTATAAATCAAAATTGTTAAACCTAATATCAAAATTTACATTAAAAAGTAATAGAGCTCTAAAACTACTTTCAACGATTGGACTAATTCATTATTTTCATTCATTTGGAAGTATCCTCGTTTGAAATTGCATTGCCATGAAAAGACGATGGAAATAAAAATACTTGAATAATCATTATTTTACCATTTAGTATTTTTACATGAAGCCTTTCTTAAATTTCATTAATTAAAAATTTAACATTTAGAATACATATTGATTATTTTTGAACTTGAGGTATTTATAACTTGTATAGTTACTATTTAGTTATAGAATTATGTTGAGTAACCTGTTCTAGATTCAATTTAATTTATAAGTCGTGAGCTAATATAATCTTTCATTTCATAAAGTTCATGCTAAATATCACAAATAAAATTAAAAGAGTATGAGTAGACCAAAACCTAAAATAATAAGTTTGTGGCTATTTTATATGACATATTATTCACGAAACTTAGCTTTAACAAATGCTGGCAATGGTACAAGGTATAAGAAACAGTCAAGTGTTAAAAGACCAACTGAGAATGCAAATGTCACTCCAATATTCAAGTTGTTGTCTAGTATTTCTGTAAATGTATCATCACCGTCACGATTATATCTCTCTTTAAGATAGGCCAGTCCATCAGCATAGCGACAAACGAATGTGGATGAAGCAGACAAAGATTCCTGGGTTTGAATCACAGAAGAACAGTTGAGAGTCGCATCATACGGCAGTCTGTGGAGACGGCCGTTATCGAAGACTTGTTGGTTCAGGAAGGCTCCTGCATAGCGAGTCTGAGTCGCATATGTCAAGTAGAGAAGCCATTCTGATAGGCCATGGATTGCTCTGTTGAAAAAGACATAAGGGAGGATATAAGAATTTAATCACACAAGTCACAAGGGAGAACAATGAGAATTTAATCAAACAAGACTAGGGAGGGAATTTTATAAGCTTGTATATGTGTTTGTAGTGTAGTTGGACCGAGAATCCCAAGACACAAGACTAGTTTTATTAGAGCAAGAGAATAAAACTAATTACTGTTACAAATTTACAGTATACAATTTAATGTTTGTTTGAATTCCAGAAGTATTTTCAAACCTCAAATTCCCACTGCCAAGAACCAGGTAAATAATGGTGATGTAAACACTGGTCACTGCTGCAGTGAAGGAGCTCTTGATTACCATCAGTAGTGCGATAGTTTGTTGTTCCGCCAAAATATGACAAGACCACAACACAGAGGCAAACAGCAGCCATTCCGTTGCCGTGTCCAACCCCGTTAATCTAGCACACAATCAATGTTAGAAATAGCATCTTAAATATATATAATAAATGGTTTTCCCAAAATATTCTTTTTATTGCATCTTGCTACCTGTTCAGGTTATACCAGGGTGTCTACTGGGTCACGAAAGTCACTAATTGGAAAAAGGTCATGAAAAAGTCACGAATTTTTAATATTTTGGTCATAAAGTCATGAAAATAATTTTAGTTTGAATTTCCCGCACATCGTAACAACGCGAATGCTTCAAAGATAGTGCTATCCACTGACTACACGTGATGGCACGCGCAGTCGGAAGTTGCCTGATGTTTTGTTTGTGATTCCAATGACAAGGTTAACTTTCGCCATCTTGTATTAAATATTAATTTGGCGTGCTACTTGTCTCATGGGGTGTGTGAGTACATTATGCTGTGTGTGTGTCTACAAATAATGGTTTTCAAGTGAATGAATTAGAATTCAGGTTTTGTAGATGATACGGGAAAATACCAGGACATTGTCTACAGAAACCGGGAGTTCATCTGTGTTGTGGATCTGGATCAAGATGTTGGTGGCAATTATCAATTTTTTACGCTTTCAGTTATCCGACTGCAATTTGAAGGCGGTGTATAATGTATATTATAATTTCAAATTAACGTTGGCAATAAATAGCAATAGTTTTCACAGTGAAATATGGTGTATTTTTTTATAAAATATAAAATAATATTATTAGTGTTAATATTTAATCTTTGACGTAATTCATTTAATTTTAAAGACCATTCATTCAAAACAATTGAAATTTACCAATTTTTNTTAAAGACCATTCATTCAAAACAATTGAAATTTACCAATTTTTAAAATGATTTTCGTTGTCTAATGGGCACATAAAATATTAAGCCTAAATTATTTTTAAATCGTGTGTTGCGAAAAAAATCCATAATTTTTTTGGGGGGCATTCAAAGATTTTATGTGTGAAGTTTAGGCTAGCTAATCTGTTAAAAGATGCCTGGTAAATGTTCGTTCAAAGAGTTATGGCTGACTGTTGAAGAAAATAAATACTCAACGTGGTTGCACCCTGTTGAAGATGACCAGTATAAGGCTTATTGTACATTTTGTAAATCGAAATTTGATATAAGCCATAGTGGGTTGAATGGAGTGAAAATTCATGGAAAAGGTAAGAAGCATTTGGGACTAGCCTCTGCCCTACTCCAAGGTGTTTTTTATTATAATATTTAGGCCCAATGTACAATATAATGTTCGACCATTTACTGAAGGAATTTTATTTGCACCGCGTCTTACTGACCGTTTGGGCTATACGCCCCCGAAGGTATTTTGTGGTCAAAAAAGGTCACCAAAAAGTCACGAATTTTGGTTCCTCTAACTGAGTAGACACCCTGTATACTTACCCAAAATAATTAACTTTCAAAATATTATGTAGGGTGTCAGAAGAATACCTATCCCTATCTTGTGTTAGTTCTATCCGGTCCACCTCACTACACCATATTTTTATCCTAAGCTAATTCTGTCCAGTCCACCTCATTAAATCCTATCTCTTTCAGGTCCATTGTAATGTTATACTCCCATCTGCGTCTAGGTTTTTCTGTTAGGTTTGCCAGTCAATACCTTTAACATGGTTCTAGTTTCTTCCATTTGTGTTGCATGCCCTAACCACTATAATTTGTGAAATTTTACTACCTTAAAAATGTCTGGTGATTAGTTAGGGGTATATAACTCATCATTATGGACCCACCTTCACTCTCCTTATTCCTTTTTACCCAAATATCTCACTAAGCACCCCTTTTTAAACACTTTAAATTATTAATATTCATGCGAGGTAAGAAACAACCATAAAAAAAATGTAAAACAATTGTTTGTATATTCAAAGTTTTCTATTTCTTGACAACGGGCTAGTTTGGTATAGTTATGGACACAAAAGGAAATATAATAGAATTAAAAATACAAATAGTAGCTAAATGTTCACCTTATTTCTTATAATCTATCATAACAATCATACATTCAGTAAGTGTTAAATTACTGGTTTGGAGCCTGGTTGTTAAGTTCATCCTAAAATTATGATTGGTTCTGAACCACCAATAAACAGTATTAGAGCTCTCAAATAAATTTCATTTGAAAAATTGAAAAAATATATATATTTAAGGATTTGACTCTTGAAGTCCACATTTTCTTGGATCCTCCTAATCCTCGAATATCCTTAGGAATTCCCTAATTTTAGCTCATTAAATCTAACAAATTTTTATTATTTTATTTATTTATTTAGCATTGCCCTTTGGGCTATACACGCATGTACTAATTACGCCAATGATTTTAGGGAAGAGGAGAGATATATTTATAGGAAGTGTTAGATATCATGATATCTTTTTTACATGATACAGGAGAAGACACAATAAAGAGGAATAGAAACATATAAAAGGGAAAAGACACATTATGGCGTTTACAAAAAAAACAGTTCACACGTTACACTGATGCAGTGGCTGACTCTTGAAGAAAATTGATCGCTACTGCCAAATCCCTCGGCTTAAGTTTCTTTATATTGGAACTCACCAGGAAGAAGTGTGAAATGCGCATCAACTTTCTAAACGAGTAAAACCAACACGAAATGTATTTTCATCCCTCTTTTCAGTACCTTCTTCCATATACTGTGGATCAAAATGTACCTTTATAGTTGAAAAGTTTTTCCTCAAAGAGTTAAATTAATATACCTGGACAAAGGTTAAGGAAAGTAGGTTGAAATAAGAAGGGACATAGAAAATATTAACACTCTTCTTTCTCTATATTGCTGCCATTTAACAAAGTGACAAGTGTTTAACTTTATTAAGAAAATTAGATAATTATTGTCCAATCCCTTTTTTTATTCTATAAAAAAAACTTTTCAATAGGGAAAGTAGTATATGGGTGTCTTTGTTCCGGAAGTCAGGACGTTTTTACACTGCTGTCATGCTGACGTCAATTAAGTCAGCGACGTAATTAATTGTGTGTGGTTGGAGCTGACATAGTCACCTTGAATGATGAGGTACAGTTAATTTATTATGACGTCATATTTAACCCTGACGTTTCAATGACGAACTCTGAGCCAGTAATTATGACTTGTAGTTTGTGACGGAGCCAGCATCTGTGTACGTCATAAGATAATTAATTTCCGTCTTTCGAAAACAGCCAAACCCTTGAGTATGGTGACGTTTCAATTACGTAAACCCGCTCTGAGCCACCAATTATGACGAAAAAAAAACTTGTGTTTATGGTGACGTCACATGTCAGGTAGAGTGACGTCGCAAGATAATTAATTGTGGAGGAGTGTGCACGTTTTTACACTGCCGTCATAAGATAATTAATTTGAGGGGGTATCTATGATAGTATTGTGATTTCGTCACCATTATAGGCA
>CABFOV010002132.1:0-12758 GCA_902141375.1 Timema poppense
AGGGATACATAATTTGGTCTGGTAACTTTTCAAAGCTGTCAGCTGTGAGCTGTCAGTCAGCACCAAAGAAGCCATGGGGCTAGTGTACTGTTCAAAATTTTGTTTTCTGTGGGATAATAATAATAATTTTCTGTTTGATATTATATTTATGTGTGGGATTCATACGCACAAGCTGCTTATTATGACCTACCCCTTGCTTCTTGGACCCCTTGTCATCAAAGTTAAAACTAACTAATAAGAGAACTCCTGGCAACCTTATGTTGTGAAGGCTAGCTTCCTATTGGATAAAGGGATCCAGCATGTCACATGATTTTCAAATACAACGGAGTTGGTCTTTAAAGAAAGAAAGTTTTAAAAACGCAATACATTGAAATTACTTCTGAAAACGCGTGATTATCCACGAATGAAGTAATAAAAGGAAACTTTATATACAGTTCTATGTTAAAGAAGACTAAACTTCATCCATGACTTTGTGAGTATATGAGAGGGGTCCAAAACTGTATCACGTTTCACGTTTTAATATCTATAATTTAGTAAAATGATCAACTATGGCCACATAAATGGGGTTTTCCAGTATTCCTTTTAACTAAGTGGCAAATTAACGGTCTAGGCGTTTAGTTTTTGTTAAAACTAAGCAAGCCTAAACTACCAATAACCCCTTGCTATTAAATTTGTAAATAAATATCAAAGTCAAAAAATTACGCACAATGACAAAGCTTTTTCTTATTTTCCAAACTAAGCTATTATTATTTGAGGGTATTTAACATTCTAACGACAATACACCACGACTTACAAACTAATATATAATGTACACAACACCCAGTTCTTCAGCCGTTAATTTATCATTGGTAAAGGGGTAGGTCCGATTTCCCCAATGACGAATTGTTTGGCCCATGCCGGGAATCCGCCAAATGAAGAAGACGTCCACCACGTGTGACGGTGACGCTAGCTCCGCCCCCCCTCCTACTTGTCTCGGCCAATCACGCCTTGTCCGGTCACGCCCCCTTCTATTCTCGGGCTGGACCGGGCGACAAGATGTACGCGTGCTGTGGATCGCACGCAGTTCCACTTCCACTAGCCGGGAACGAACCCTGGATCCTGGAGAGCTCATAAAGAGAAGATATACTCCAACACCCAACTATTGGGGTCTTCCTGGACAGCCACTTGATAGTATGTTAGCTAGTTATTATTATTTTGAGTGTGCAACACGTATCACTAATACCGATCCGGGCAATCCACATGTTTAGATCAGATATGGGTCAGTAAGATATACAGTAGCCTTATGGCTTCTTTGGTGCTGACTGACAGCTCACAGCTCACTTATGACACTCAACATTTAGGTATATACCTAAATTTTGACTATAAGAAGTTACAGCTGCTAAATAAATGTTTTTGTAGATCATATGGTTTGGCGTAGGGATACATAATTTGGTCTGGTAACGTTTCAAAACTGTCAGTCAGCACCAAAGAAGCCATGGGGCTACTGTAGTTAAAAGGTGGGGTTTTTTTTGCACCGCGTCTTACTACCTGTTTGGATTCCATGCTTATGTACTAATTACGCTAATGATTTAAGGATGTGGAAGGATGAATTTAGAGAAAGTCTATCCGCATTTGCGTGGAGATACAAAACTGTTTTTAGAAAAAAACAACTTCAAAACAATCGACCGGGATCGAACCATGGCCATGTGGCCACCAAAGCTGGTTTAAAAGTAGATGAGCCCATATTTGCGTGGATCTAGAGAGAGAAATCATGTAGGAAATTTCACCCTCAGTACATCCGAACGATACTCGAACCTAGACCTCCCCGTTACAGTAAATCCAGCCTGTTGTGAGTGTGGCGTTTCACACCACGCGGCCTCCGGTGCGGGTGAAACAAGAAAGATTAGTCTATATGAGTTTTTCGAATGCGATTATAAAAGACAAAAAGTGACGGTCCCGTTTGTGAGTGAAAACAGGTAACGGTAAGTTACGAGGTCATCAGTCACTCTTTTGTTTGTCACTTCTCTACAGGTGGTGAAGACGAGGGAAGGAGAGGGTCTTCAGGGTGTAGCGAAACAACGCGCACCAAAGAATAACCAAACCTTTCCCTGGTTAATCTATACCTATAGTGGGAATACGTTAGGTCGGGCAATAGGCCTATATAGCAGTTAGAGAAGTATATAGATATACTGCCATGGTTTTTTTTATCACAGAATATTACTAACCATTCGGGTTATACGCTTACTTCCATGTATTCATACGGAAATTTGTATGCTCTGCAGCTGTCACGTATGATATAATTGTAGCATAAATACATATAAATAATAATAATAATAATAATATGGTATAATATACTTAAAAATTTGTGCACCACCTTTTACTACAGAACAAATCTAGGCGTTTGTCTAAAAATCGAGATATTTTATTTTTATTTTTAGGTATTAAAGGTGTTTCTGAACCGAATGATTATATCAACACACGATTTATAAACTAACTTAAATCTAGAAAAGACCTAACATCCAGCCCCCAGCCCTTAATTAATCACCGTGAAAAGGGAAACCCACATTTCACCAATGATAAAATTTTCGACCATGCTGGGATTCGAGCCCAGGCCCCTTTGCTCAAAAGTTAGAAGCGCTACCAACTGATCTTTACAAATAAACAATAAAACAATATGTGTGTTATGGTGATTCTACTTTACTTGCCCTCTAACAAAAAACTAGGTTAAAATATCATAAAAATTAAATTAAATAAAAAAATAGATTGATAAACATATCAACTTATGACAAAATGAGATTTTATATTTTCATATATAAGGAAACCAATATTAGTTCGACTTCGACTTTTGTATACTTGAAATAGAAATTGAAATATTAAAAATATCCTACGGACTGCAAAAGAAGCATGAACCAAACCAAAATTGATTTTTTTTTACAATACATTTCAAATTAAAGAATGTATTGGCCATTGAACACGTTATTTCACAGTCATCAGGCCCACAAGAGATGGTCCAAGGAATGCCACCGAATCGAATCAACGCATTTAAAATTTCAATCAAGTCCGCGGAAGAAAAAGGACAAAGAACGGTGCATTACGTAAGCCACTCGAACATGCTGATTCAACACAATGCCTGATGAGACTTTGGCAGGAGTAATAAAATAACAGCACCTCTCGGGGCGACTGTGTCAGAAGTTTTAAAAACCTTTTATCATAACGGTTATTAACTAAGAAGTAGGGATATGAGGCTTGTTTTAGAGGACGTTTGCCCGCTTTGAAGTAGAAGGAATAGGAGAAAATCAGTGATAATTCACATGTTGTTTTTCTCGTCGTATAACTAACTACCCAACCGATTTATACACATTTACTCAATGTAGTAAGGTAAAGACAAGAAAGTAGAACTTATAGGAATTGTACACGCATTTTCGTGGAGGGAGAGTGGAAAGAAATTTAGAAGGGGGACTCCCAGTAGAGCCAGCAAGGATTCGAAACTCAACATCCTCATCATTGTATTGCGAGCCTGACGCCTTAGATTGCGCGACCACGAATTCAGATGTGTTTGTTAAGAAATAAATAAATGAGAGTTCCGTTTTTACTAAACTAGTATATTTAAGTAAATATGGATAGATAGGTAAGGGAGATATTATTAGACTATTCATAGCTCTCATTTACAAACTTATTCTAATAGGGCTTAATCATTATTCTAAACAACTGTATTGTTAAATTATAGAATATTATTATTTTTATTAATAATAACCCCATTGTTTTGAAATAGCAACAATTATTTTTAACAAGTGAATTTAAACCTGTTAAATTTTTTTAGCACTAGCCTGGCGTATTTTAGCCAGCTAAAAAAAGACTACGGACAAGTAAGAAAGTTGACTTAAGCAATTTTGCCCTTGGGTATAACTCAGTTTTAGTTATTTATATCGTCAAACCTCAACATCAGCAAAAGCCACGGTGAAGAGGGTAGAGGTTAGGGTGCTGAACAACCACCTCTGAGAAACTCAGATTTGAATCTCGACTGAGGCAGATTTTAGTCTTAGCTTGGTGCAAAAGCAACCAATAGTTCCGGAGTTCTGTTCCAGGAGATAATAACCACCCTATTTTTGTGTCGAAAGCACTTGTAAACACGATCAGAGGAAAACTAGAATATGCCATGCGCCACGCATGCTCACATCGCCGCCGATTGATCGTACAGGAGAGGGAGGGAGCTAGCTACTTACTAGCGAAACGAGAATCAGATGTTATGTGTTCCACAAACACGAGCCGAAAGTGTCTATTGCTCCAGTTAGTTCGCGCCGTGCAGCGCCGAAGAAGTAGAGCAACCATCAGATCGAAGGTCAACTATACACAACAGCCACCGGGCAATACGAGATGAGAGTCAAATATCAAGAGTCCTTCCCTCCTCACATATTAAACCTAAAAGCAAATTCAAACGCGAGAAAAGATGTTTGTTGACCCTCTATGTTTTGTGACCACAACTTAAAATAGCTAATTACCAATACGTTTTGTTTTTCAGTACATGGACAGATATTTTAGGACAACTTCAACATGTGTTCATGTATTAAATTAAGATGGCTCCAGCATTACGAAAATATATTTGGGCTAATTTGCTCTTAAAAGTGATTTGGCGTGAAATGGATCTGACAAAGCTGAAACTTTTTTTGATTCTGGCAGGAAGAAACAAATTTTCTTTTTTTGTATCGGTTTCGTTGGCCACATGGTCTATAGCGCTACTCTTGTAACAGACAATACTGGAGATGAGGAAATCGTGGTTCGATCTCGGTAGGGTCTACTAAGAGTTTTTTACATATTAATTTTTCACTATCTCTACACGCAAATCCTGGTTCACTTTCTATAAATATAACCTCCCTAAACCCCAAAAACCATTAGCGTAATTGGTACATAAACGTGTAATCCGAACGGGTAGTAATACAGGGTGCTAGAATAAAAATTAAATTGAAATCAACGAACCCGTTTGATCAAATTTAAGAAAATTAAACATTGAATATTAATAACATAAAAACTATTAAATTGATCCTAATTTTGTTGTTATAAAATGAAGTATGCAGAAACGCTAACTTTGATAGGTTTTCTGGTTTGAGAGTAATCTTGTATCCGATTTCCCGCTTAATATGCCTTGAGGTGATGGGAGATACCGCAGAGAAACTCCGGACAACCTGCGACCAACATTCCACGAGGGACGTATGTACCACGGCTTGCTAAGTACTATACTTGCCTTCTTGAATTGCGGCATCTTATATGAAAAAAAACATGTTATTGTAAAAGTCAACTTGAAGACTTTAAAATTAGTGGTCATTAGTACTGATGAGATTCCTCAACTATTTTGGAGGGACAAAAACAACGGAGCCGTGGCATTTCTTGAAGTCCTTAGAGGTAAACACATAGGTTAAAGCATCGCTGATGATCACTTTGAAGACGCCCAACAAAAATATAATCCGTGATTATGAGGAACCTACCGTTGACAATATGTGAAAATGAGTTTCATTATATCTCTTAATGATATAGTCTACAATACTAAAAGAAATAGTGAAAAGTTGTTTAGTAATTTTGCTATACTTTATGAGTACAAAGCCTTTTTTTAGACTATATATTTCACATTCATGTTTATAATAAGACAAGTAAACGGCTCACTAATTAGATTAATAGTAAGAATATAAGGTAATGACAAAAATTAACTGTATCCGCGAAACAAGAACCCATACTTACTTTTGTCCTTTGCTTATTTCGAAATATTAGCCCTTGGGCTAAAAGAAAGGCAACGTAGTGGCACAATTGTACACTTATCAGATCAGTTTTCTCTACACATTTAGATGAAACTAATAATAAAAGAACCCGCTTCAGTGGCCACATGATCTAAGGCGCTAATCTCGCGGTAGAATAGAATGCCGATGACGGAGAGATCAAGGTTAGAATCTCGATCGGGTGTACTGAAGGTGGTTTTTCCAAAAAAATAGTGTTCCACTTTCCCTCCACGCAAATGCGGGTATACTTCCTATAAGTTATAAACTTCCTCCTCCCTAAAACCATTATCATAATTAATACATAGGCGTATAACCCGAACCGGTAGTAAGACGCGATGCTAAAAACAAATAATAGGTAATAACAGAGTTGCTTGAGTAGGATTTTGATGGGAAGAAGGGAAACCTTTATAACATACAAACATTTGTTTGCAGTCAACATAAATAACAATTGACATCATTATTAGTGTTATCTTATAGGATAATATATAAGGATAATTTGATCAAAAGTGACATTTGCAGATAACATGACTTAACGTATTAATAATTGAAAGTAGATCTAGTAACATTTCTAGCTGTTTGAAAAATTGGATTGAAAGTTATAAAATTAGCAGAGTTTGGTCTTCGCTAGCATGCTCGACTCTAAAATGGCCGGTTCACACAGAACGCTATGCTTTGCTGTGCTAAGGTTTTGTTAGTTTGGTTTCACACTCATTGCTAAGCTAAGCTATGATTCTTGTTTTCCCTCCAGAATTCACGGTGGTTTCTTTCTTGTCTGCTCCAGTGAAGTTAAGATGCGACAGAAGGGAGCGCGAGTAATTTTACAGTTTTTATAGCATTTAATTTTTTGGCCAAAATAAATAAAATATTTCTTCAGTAGCAACATAAGAGTTTAGTTTTATACACATGCTGATATCAACAGATCTTGAATATCTATCAAGAGTGTCCTGTAATTTTGTCAAAACCTTTTTCTCTTTCTTTAAAAAGTGTTGACAAAATTTCAGGACATCCTTGGCAGATATTCAAGATCTGTTGATATTAGCATGTGCAGAAAACTAAACTCTGTGTTGCTACTGAAGAAATATATTACCTGTTTTGGCCAAAAAAATTCCTAATCTATAAAAACTGTAAAAATACTTACGCTCCCTTCTGCCGCACCTTAAGTGATGGTACTCTTCAAAATGTCTTGTTTAAGCTAAGATGATATTACTGAGGATGAGAAGCCGAGTTGTTTTGGAGGAGAAAGAAAATGTTGGAGGTGGAGGACGGTTCTGGGCCCACGAAATAAACCTGGAACGGGAAACATTCAGCGAACTTCATCATCTAGTCCAGCGAGACTTAGAAGTGGACGAAAACAAATAAGTCCGAGTTTGGTCCCTGTAATATGCTGATTATAAGTTCCTTGTACCTGGATCGTTCAATTAACGGTAGCCTACCATTGTAATATAAAAAACACTTATTAAATATACAATCTAATTATAATAAATCAAGACCCCAGTAAGCAGAACTACTACCAACCGGGGATTTAAGAGGTTGAACTTAACAACGGTAGCGCACAATAGTAATGGTTCCTAGTCAAAGTGAGGTTTACCAATGCATTTTCCAGGCGAATACTTCTTTATTCTTTCTTTAGCACCACGTCTTACTACCCGTTCGGGTTATATGCCTATGTACTAATTACACTAATAGATTAGGAATTAGGAAGGCTTAATCAAGAGGAAATGCAGCCGAATTTGCGTGAAGGGAGAGTGGGAAAACAATTTATGGAAAAACCTCAGTGCACCCAACCGGGATCGAGCCCCGATCTTCCCGCCTTCAGCAGTCTAGTCCAACACGAGAGTATCACTTTAAGACTAAGCGGCCACAGAAGCGGGTTAGGCGAATGCTAATGCATTTTCTTACTATTACCATCCTAAATACCAATAAAGAATAGTACCCAAAATAATCTAAGTTAACCTTCAAATTATAAAACCGTTCTGCCACGATCAAGAATGATCTCGGGAAAATGTTAGGAACCATTTCATGAGTCAATATTTGTGGGTATATAATAATTGTTGGTAGCTGAGACGGGTGGCGTAACTGCGACGGTCATATATTGCCTCGCTAGAAGCTTTGTCAAGACAAAAGACAAAACAAAAACCCATAGCGTAAACCCGAAACGATTATATTTTTATTAGTAAAACAAAGACAGAACTACCCTTGGTTGGTCGGATGCATTTGAATCGTGTTTTAACGTAAAGTTTCTAAATGTATTTAAAGGGAACTTTGAATAACCGGACTACAAGACGAAATTAGCTCAATATAAAGTGTGTGTGTGTGTGTGTGTGTGGATCAAAAGTATTTCCAAGAAGGAAAACAGTTTTTTTAGCACTGAGTCTTACTACCTATTCAGGTTGAATGCATATATACTAATTACGCTAGTGAGTTAGGGATCAGTAAGGTTGAATTTAGAGGAAGTGTACCCGCATTTTCGTGGAGGAAAAGTAGAAAAACATTTGAGCAAAACCACCCTCAGTATAACCGACCGAGATTCGAGCCCCGATCTCTATGTCATCGGCACATCTAGTCCAACACGAGAGTGACTCCTTAGACAATATGGACACCAAAGCAGGTGAAAATAGTATTTTATTGTAATTTGTGTCGAACCTCCAAATGATAAACAAAATAATATCCAATAAAAGCCGAAACTATAAATAAGTAATTACTGCATAATAATTATTCAATTAATACTTCTGTATTAGCGCCTCAAAGTTCAGCGATGATATTATTTTTACTGAGCGCTGTCCGACCCCCAATGAAGCTCTTCAAGGTCTTAAATCCCGGATTTGTAGTGAAGCTTGATTAGTTGGGATAGGAGTGGCTCGAAGGTCACTATGATCACAGATCCTAGACACTAATACCCAGCAGTGTTTAGTCAGAAGAGTTTCAAAATCGTGTGGGCTACGTTAGTTTTTTAAGCACCACGTCTTAATACCTTTCGGGGAATAAGCTTATGCACTGATTACACTAATGGATTAGGGAAGTTTAATTTAGAATAAGTGCACCCACATTTTCATGGAGGGAGAGTGGAATGCCATTTAGGAAAATACCAGCCTCAATGCACCCGACCTGGATCAAACCCCGATCTCCCTATCTTTGTTTAATTTAGTTAATTACTATACGGTTACCACACGGTGTTTATGTCAAAAACGTATTCAAGAAGTAATTACGAGGAGAGTAGCTTGGAGGAATTGCATCTACATTAACGTGGAGAGGGGATGTTAAAACCACAGTAATAAATCACAGATAGAAAAACCTTTACAGTACCCTAAGCTGAGATTTGAGCCCCTAACTCACTATTATGTAACACCTTAAATCGCAAGATCACTAGTGCGGGTATCTTGTTTTGTTCCGACCATTTATTAAGTATTAATTTAACAGCAAACAATCAAAGTTAAACAAAGTAATGTGTACTACGTTATTTTAACTATTAGTACCAAACCATTACCTATACAGACAAATCATGGTTTGAATTTTTTAAAAAGGGGCAGGGGCAGGTAAGAGCATGGTTTGTTCATATTTGGAAGAGGATTCGATCCTCAACCAGGTGTATGTTTCTTTGCCAAATGTGGTTTTATATCCTTCCTCCAGGCGGATGTTACTACCTTACAAAAATATAGACCTTATTTTATCTTGTTTGCCTTTCTGCTCAATAATACCCTCAAAAATAAAGGGTATGATTTATGAACAGCGACTTAAGTTGTTTTTGAGCTAATTATGTGAGTGTAGAAACATAATGTGTAAAACCTACTGAAGTATTAGTGAATGTTAGTAGATTGAGCTTTCTGACATAGTAATATAAAAAACACGCAGCCCAGATCAATGTGTTGGGTTTGTTTTGCACTCCCGAGAAAAATAACATTGTTAGAATTAAATGCCTTTTTCGAATGATGATAATTATGATTATGAAATTGTAAATTAATTTATTGTAGACATAAAATAAACCCATCTCATCGTATTCCCTTAAAAAGAGTCCCTTTTAGCCACAAGAGTGTACCAATAAATAAGCTTTGTAAAGAAAACATGCATATATTTCTGTCTAGTGTACGATGGCAATGAGTATATTTATGTCTAGTGTACTATGAGAATGAGTATCTTTTTGTCTAGTGTATGATGGCAATGAATATATTTCTGTTTTGTATACGAGTATGAGTATATAGATAATTAATGAACAAACGATATAGCACTGTGCCATTAAAGAGGGACGAAAAGACCACTAAGCTCGATACATCCTCGCGAGCAGTTTCTAGATGTTGCCACAATCCGGGAATGACTTGTAATATGAGGGCTGCCAGTATCCGTGGGGTGGGTCGCGGGTTCCGGTCCAGCGCACACGTGGGAGGGAGACTTGATCTCCCAGCTTATCCACGCCTTACCGTCAGTCGCATAACTACTTCCACTCTCGCGTCTCACTGTGGTTAGATCTCAGCGAATGCGTGAAATAATGTATTTACTTGATCAGTTCCACCATAGTTAATAATAGCTAGGAACGGAATGAAGGAGAAGTAATTTATATGGCATGAATGCCATTTCTTTTTAGCACCACGTCTTACTACCCATTTGGGTTATATGCATATGTGCTAATTACGCTAGTGGGTTAGGGATTAGTGAAGTCATATTTTAAAGGAAGTGCACCTGCATCTGTAGATAAAGTAGAAAACCACTTTGGAAAAACCACCCTCAGACTCAACATAGATTCGATCTCGATCTACTCGTCATTGGCAGATTAGTCTACAGTGAGGGTAGCACCTTAGACCATGCGGCCGCTGAAGCGGGTTTATCATGTGTTGATAAATGAATGAAAAATTAATAATCATAGGCTTATTAAAATTGGCTGATTTGATTTGGTTTCCAAGTCGTTCATTAAAATAAGTGTTTAGTCTACCTATGAAACGGGGACAGTTTTCAATCAAAAAGAAAAGACAAGCAAACACATTTATCAAGCGCTTATATCCAATTTACATTTAAATATGTAGTTGTGTATTTCTAGTGCTAGTCCCAACTATCAGCGAAATAGTTTTGCTACCTAACAAAAAAATGTTTTTTTTAGTTCACACTCAAGGATTACTTAACGGCTTAATCTACGGAGTGGAGACCAGGAGGTTATATAAATTGAATTCCCACGCGTAGTGTAGATAGATGGTGGGGAAACTACATTGCGCCCAGCTGAGATTAAAATCTGGGCGGCTCTAGGTCAAAGGCAATCGGTCTACTGCACGTTTGTCAGCATATACTATATGAGCACAGGCACGGGTATAAAAGTAAACATAATTAGGATCAATAGTAAGGATCCTCAGCATATGCCTGAAGATTGGACACTAAACTGCGAGAAAACAAATTAAAAAATTAAACCACTGGGAATCGAACACTCGCCGACCAGATTCGGCGTGCTAAGTGCTCTCCACTTAAAACCCCGCAACAGAAGCCTATACCATATACCACCCTTCTGTCTGAACGCACCGGAGAATAATAAAAATAAATCTTAATCACTCAACTTTTTACAGCTTTTTATCAGCGTGTTTCCGAACACAATACTCGGCGGGGCAGACCTTAGCCCCCCACACCTTCCAGACTCATTCACGCCAACAAAGTGGGTTTTTTAGAAGCTCGTAAAAACAGTCCATAAAGCCGCCACTACCCCCACCGACACTTTCACACTGCTACCTCAAAGACGGGTGGAGGAGGGGTGGAGGCCGCGACCGAAGGCGCTCTCTGGCGAAACTCCGACAACGCGGAAAAGTTGGTCTAACGACCGTCGCGCGAGCTGACAGAAGGCCAAAGTTTGTCGCAGTCGTTAAAAAAATCCTCTGTGAAACTGAAAGCCCGCGAAATTTAGCTCGCCGGAGGATCTGAGATTAACGATAAAACATTTTTCACAGGTGTAGCACTAATTAAGATAGAAGCCAGGTTTATTCTAAATTCAGTTCAGATTGTTGTTATGCACTCGCATCTGCGTGGAGAGAGCTTGGGAAACCATAACGATAAAACCATATCAATACATCCTGCTGATATTCGAATCCCGACCTCATCCCCGGCAAACCAGTAAAGATCAGGCTGACGCCTTGATCCGCTTCCCTACCGGTGCGATTAGTACAGAAGTAAATCGAGGACAAGAAATTGCGTCGTGCAAGAGACTTCAAAAGCACAAAATGTATTTATTAAAGGTTCCTGCTCTAATTCAGTGTAGGGGAAACTAATATTTATTTATTTTACTCCTCTTCGTGTTGTAATCAGGAAGGTAATATTTTAGAGTAAATGTATCCACGTTTACGTGGAGGGGGAGTGAGAAACAAATTAGGAAAAACCATGACTGGGATTCGAACGCAGATCTCACCATCACCGGCAACTCATTCCAACCCGAGAGTGAAGCGTTAGATCATGTAACTATAAGTCATTCACGATCTAAGTTTACCTGGATGACAGCTCGAAATGTTACTAGAAGTAATCCCTAATATATCACTACGCCAACAGCTGACATCTATCACTTTGGATGACCGTAATGAGAACAGATGGTAATATATTAATATGATAGTTAACCACAGTAATTTAGGCCAATATTATTTATATATTTATTTGAGATCGGACACAAAGTTTATTTATAGTTGTATTCCACTTAAAAAATATTCACCCCCCCCCTTTCACAAAAACTTATAACGAATATAGCTTCAAAATGGCGACCAACGAATTTAAACCATGTGGTTGAACATGACGGTAAACAAGTTTTTACAATGATGCAGTTGACTAAAATATTTTATTCAGTTAAATATTTCAAAATATGATAAAATAATCATAAAATCATTTATTGTATGTAAAAAAAAAGACAAGAATTTTCTTTTTTGCAAGTAAATGCGATGCCTGTATTAAAAGGTATTGATGTGTGCACTATATTAAACATAATCAATAACGTTCCAAAACGAAAAATAAGTACTTTTAATTATGTTTAAAATATTGTTTCAAGTTGGGTAAAAAGAAATTATC
>CABFOV010002132.1:14082-42836 GCA_902141375.1 Timema poppense
CCAATTTCGGTAGCTGAAGGTAAATATAATGATCTCCAAGCAATGCCAGGTACTCTCTATATTTTTTTATTATGGCGATTCAATTAGAGGAAACTCGATTTTACCATTTATATCGAAAAATCATTTTTCTCCGTAATACGCAGGGAAAACCGTAGGCCTACATTTTCACTTTCTATACAACATCAATAAAAATAAATAACATATTGACCTACTTAGGTTTTCCAAAGTCTAGAAATAAAAATGATTTCTGAGACTCATTAACCTCGTAATACCGAAAAGTAGATTTTTTTTTTCAAATTTAGTTATTTTGTAAATGTTGCTAGTTGCGTGGTCAAAAGTGCTTTCAGTCCCATTTTCTGGGAAGAGTTTTTTAGCACCGCGTCTTACTATCATTTAGGGTTATACGCTGTCATTTTAGTTAGTTGGTAAGTCGTGTATTTCTATAATCAGTTGATTCAGAAATTTCACGTGAAATACCACGAAATAAAAATTATCAATTGATAAACCTAAATGAAATAGTACAAAAGCATACGCAGGGAGAAAAAACTTTTTTCGAACGAGAAAAATAACATAGGCCTATGTACGTGGCTAACATGAGAAAATGTCCTCGAATATTTGTCAACTGCAATATTGAAATGATCTTTGAAACTTATTTATTGGCAGCAAGACAAATTAAATAATAAAAGTCCCTTTTTTGGGTGTATAAAAATAATGGCTAACAAAAAAATGTTAGCATGGGCGACTTGTGCAAAAAAAATCAATCTTTGCGAGCAGATTTATTTTAACTACTTAAATATATATATATAAATGGATATAAATTGATATCTAAACTCTTCCAAAAGCTATCACAATAATATGTTGAGCAGAAATCGGGTAATACGCGTATGTACGCTAGTGTGTTGGGGATAAGGAAGGTTGAATTTAGAGGAAGTGTAGGCCGACTACCATTTGCTCTTTCAATAGGCATTTCAAGAATAATCTCATAAATAACTGAACATTCCAGCGCCCTTTTAAAATTTTCCTGGCAACAAAAAAATACCTGGCTTTAAAAGAAATTTCCATGTTTTTCAGGTATCCTTTTTTTATTATTTATTTGAAGTTTTTAACGTGCACGTTCTAAAACCGACCCAACATATCAGCACATGACTTATAAACTAACTTAAATCTAGAACAGACACAACATCCAGCCCCTGGCTGTTGATTCCGCATAGAGAGAGGTAAAATCCACATTTCACCCATGATAAATTTTTTAGTCACGCCAGGAATCAAACCTGGGACCCTTAGCTCAGTAGACAGACACGCTACCAACTGAGCTAAGGTGTCGAACAGTATCAAACTTGACACCACTTTCCTGATCTGAGAAATGTAAATTTGATAAGTAAAATAAATAGGGTTATAAAACTGCTTATTTCCACAAGTTTATTTTTGAAGATATTTTCAACTTAAAACAACAAAAGACTTGGTTTAACGGCGGATGAGTTTCCTTCCCGCGAAGCAATTTGTTGGAAAGAGCCGTGTTCACGCTTTGCATCGGTTCTTCACGACTCGGAGGAAACTTGCCATCGCGCCCCGACACATAAGTCAACTCATTCCGGGAGAACCTCGAGAGCAAATCCAATCCCTTTTCTTTCTTTTTTTCTTATCCACTTTCCTCCCTGCTCTTATTCAACAGACAATGAACGCCAAATAAACGTCACACTGTAAATCGGCCACGGCTATTCTTCGACGGCGAGATCCATGTAAACGGAATTGACGCCTCGCCGACTGAACGTCCGGCTAAGAAAGAAAAGAAGACTGTACAAAAACCAAGCATGGAAATGTAGAAACTCTCCTCATTTTTCACATGTCACCATCGCGTTGTTGCGGTACAAAAGGGGTCACCCTTCCCCCTCTCTTATTCAAATGATGAGGTCCTTGCGGTTGGGCGGGACAAAGTGGCATTCTTATATAGGCCCACTACACAGGTGCAGGAAGAAATCGTCCATAAAGTCACCCACGCATAAAACAACCCGGGCCTTGGGTTTTACAGCTCAGTAGGCCTATGTATACAATTTGATGATAACTTTTTGAGTACATTTGTTTTGGGGGAGAGAATAACTTTTAATAAACCAATGTTAGCTTGTTTTTCACACTAGAAAACCAATAATCCAAATTTTGTCTAGCACCATATATAATAGGCCTACCTAATAAAGTTATACGCATATGTACTAATTACGCTGATGAGTTAGGGATTAATAGGGTTGAATTTAGATTAAGTGTAACCAAATTTTCGAAGAGGGAGAGTGGAAAACCATTTTCGGAAAAACCCTCTAACTGGGATTCTAGCTTCAATCTCCCTGTCATTGGCAGTCTAGTCTAACATGAGATTGACGTCTTATGCCATACAGCCATCAAAGCAAGTAATAATCTTAATTAATTTGTAATCATCATAAGTTATATGACAGTTTTAATTCACACTTTCAATTGATGGATTCCGTTTTAAACTAAGATGACTACCATGCCAGCCTATATGATTATTACAGCAGCAAAATTGTAATTAGTATTATTTATGTTACGAAAATAATATTGTGTTTACCATAATTTTTTGACACGTGATCAATACGAGTAATATCTATCTTAAGTTTTATATATATATATATATAAAATAACTTCACAGTTACATTGATTAAAAAAGTTATTCGAAACTATTAGCCTGATATAGAAAGCAATCACATCGCAATGGAAACATATTTTGTGATTATTGTATTTACTATCCAGAAACTTGTACAGCTTTACATTCAAAACGCAAGCATGATGATAACACCACGTAAATGATTTGTCCGAAATTCTTGGTAACAGGAAAGTAGGCATTTTATCATTTCCAAATGGAGATAATTATGGATTTAAATAATAAATCAGAATAAGGTTAAACTAGCGGTCGAATTTATTTATTGTGAGAACATGTGTTGGTTGGATTATTCATGTTCAAATTTGCACACGTGTATCGAGCTTTGGTTAAATCCTGGGGAGTAAATAGATTTTTTAATTATTTTGACTTCTGCGTAAAAATTCAAACACAGTATAAATAGTCCTACAATTTACTTTTTTCCCGTATTAACGTTCAACACAGCCTTAATATTATGTGGCAGTGATGAACAGAGTCACTTGGAGAAAATTCACTCCCATTAGAATGTAAAAGGTATGGAAAGAAACATCGTAAACAATACAGATGATAAAACACTACAATTGAACAACTTGGATTTAAACACTGAGCCTCTCAAACAACTACGACCAAGTACAATACAATTTTAATGCCTTAAAACACTCGGACATTGATTCAAGTTATGATAACAATGCATTAATGTATTTTATTTTATATTTATATATATAGAAAAGAGAGCGTCTAAATCAAATTTGCAGGAGTACGAATCTTCGTAATGGTTTAAATATTGCTAAAAAAAAATATTGGTCTAATCGCACACACACACACACAAAAAGTCAGCCTATAATAAGACAAAACCTTAGAGAAGTATTTAGACAACATTAAATAAAACAATTACACCAATACTTTAAAAAGATTATTTTACACTTAGGCTTTTTATCACATCATAAAAACACTTCCTAATTAAATAACCCCGTTAAGTTTTACATCAATTTGGTGTGTAGCCCGGGAATATGAGAATTGGTAATAAAATAAAAAATTGAAGAATGTGTTTCACGCTGTATGTATGAACAAATTTCCTGTATAGATCGTGTGAGTGACCAATGTTATGGTGGGTGGTATTGTAAGGGATGCGAGGGAAGGTAAAGTCTGTTCAGCGTAGGAACTGTTTTCTGAAAGGCCTTTTTCCCTAACATAAATCTACAATATAGTAGGATATTGTTAGGAAAAAAGACCTTTAAGAGAGTAATTCCTGCCGTGAATGAAGTATAAGTGTTCTTGCAGTTTTTCTATCAAAACTTTTTTTTTGTGAAAATAAATCAAATTTGTTCTACTAGAAACATATAGTTTAATTGTCTACACATGATGATATCAACCGTTCTTGAATATCTGTCAAGGGTATCCTGGAATTTAATGAAAAACTTTTTTATTTTAATTTACAATTTTTATCTTCTGATGCCGGTCGCTAAGCCCATGACAAAATAATATTCCCATTACATTTATTTTGAGATGTCAAATTACACCGATGGCGAGATCATACAAACCCGTGAAAAAGAGAGATAAATTAGTAATGTCGTAGTGTTTATCTAAAAACCGTAGAAACTAAGGAATATATGTTTGCATATCCGTAAATGTGTATTAGATATGTCTACTCTAATAATTTGCTTCTCAGCTTGGAATATTGAAAAAAAAAAGTGAAAGACACGTTTTATGGAATATGAATAAGATGTAAACATTGACACAATAACAAAAAGTAATTTGCCAATAAAATAATTTCAACTTCTGGGAAAATATTAATTTACTTACTAACATAAAATATGTCAAACATAAAACAAAGCTATAGAGCCCATTGTCTTCAAATAACGTTTATAATGTGAAATCTGCAGATTGGCAAAATAAAATGTTGCAGAAGATTATTATAAAAAAAACAACCAACATAATACATTTGTGAGACTACAGTATGTATTACCAAAACATTAAGAACAACAGTAGTCTCAACTCTGAATATTTGCAGCAACGACCAACATTTCCCAAGAATTAAAGGAAGAGCAAAGATGTAGGCTATCATAAGATGTAGATAGATTTTTAAATATAGTTTTAAGGTTATAGTCTAATTCAAGTGAAATTATATAAATTTAGGCTAGTCATAAGCCAAGTAGTGTAAATAAATGTAACTTCCAGTGATATTTCAACTAACTTAACAAGTTTTTCCGTTGTCAAAATATTTAGGCAAAGTCAAATATATAAATAGAAGGCAATTCCATAAAATTATATAAATTGTATAAAGAATCGATAGTCTTATAATTTGGTAAAAATTACATTTAATGACTTAGGGCCAGATTCATAGTCAGACTTTGTGCGGCTCGAAACCAAACACTAAACGACACCTACCTAGACCATAATGGAATGGGCCAATTTTATATGCGAGAATGGCTCATTCCATTAGAGTCTAGGTAGGTGTCGTCTTGTATTTGATTTAGAACCATACTTTAGACGCACTTAGAGCCGTATGCAAGAACTTGACTAAGTGGATGCTAAGTGGACACTAGCGTGGGTTTGCTTGCGTCATCATAGTTTAAAAAGGTGGAGATATAGTGTGCTCGGGACCACACTATCGGTCCACTAAGCATTTACTAACGTTCTTGCATACCACCCTAGTATGTCTATGAATCTGGCACTTACACTACTTGGATTCTGAATCGCGTATATATTTAATATCAATTTATTCCAAACTTGTTTTAGTATAAAAGGTTACTTTATGGTAAATTTAAATTAATTTTAGCTCAATAAATATTTTGAATTTCTGTTACTACTTCAAATAAAATATAACTACTTGTGTGAAGTTAGTTGGTGCACGTTTCAAAAAATTTGGCATAATTTTTTAATTTAATTTAGTACAAAAGTACATCGTTGAAGCATGCGTATGTTTAGATTAAATTGGTATCATAAATCAAAATGTTTTAGTTAAATATTATTTCACGAAAACTTACTAGCATACTTAAATCACTAATTTAATCAATTAATCGAAAATTTAAACAACTGACAATACATTTCAAAAATACACTTAGACCAAAGATAGTGAATAAATGTGCATTATTATTATTGCTAATATTTGTCGCTAGTTGCTGAGATATAATTACTGTCGTATGCCTCAGGTTTGGGAACTCGAGGTAAGGAACTATATGGCTCGTTCCAACTTTAAATCCTTGATAGGATCCTTTGGACTCAAAAAAATAATCAGATGTTGTTGATGATGACTTATGTTCTTAAACTTTCATTAAATAATAACAAAAGTATATTACAAGTTCTTGGTTCACATTAAGAGTAATCCAGCCCGTGCTTCTACATACATACATTCAGTATGACAGTTATTGCAGAAGAGCCCCAATTCCCAGATATCAGGGGTTTATATACCTCCCGTTTATCTGCAGAAGTTTCTCACTTTGGACTTAAGGACTCACAAAATCAACTCTAAGGAAATACGTAGAAAGCAATTATACCACGCAGCTCTCAAATGATTAGTCTGTATGACTTAAGATTTATTTTAAATATAGAGTCTAACACCACTTAGTTACACCTTTTTTATTTTCTCGCTATCTTACAGGTAGAGAAACCATTGTGGTCGTCAAAAAAATTCGAACTCGAGATTTTGATTATTCTCGACGTTCCATGACCCCCCTAATCAGAAAAAGTGGTTTTTGAATTTCCGTCTGTCTGTCTGTCTGTCTGTACCTCCAACTAGAGCCTAAATTATTTTACCAATAGTACTAAAACACTTGCATGGTGTCTACTAAACTTGACCAATGAAATCCCCGACCTTTTCCCTGATTTACCCTTATCATTTCCTAAAATTCCCGACTAAAAAAGTATGTCACATCCTTCTAAATCGCCGCCCCCCTCCTCCCTCGTTTTTCTATTAATCTTTTTTTTAATAATAATAATTTAATAAGTTTTAAAATTTGAATTAAAAGTGTTTACTAGAAATTAAAAATATATTATACAGCTACAAACAAAAAAATGACATAATTTACTGATTAATGTATTTCATATTTTGAGTAAAATATCATTTTCCCGGATTTTTATTGTGATTTACCGAATTCCTGCCTTATTCCCGTTTTTTCCCGATCACTTCAAATTCCCGGCTAATTCCCGTTTTCCCTGATTTTCCCGGATGGTAGACTTGGTATCAAGGGTTTTCATAGGGTTGCCCCGAAGGATTTTTGAAATTGGATATCTAACCCTAAAATTAAGGGTAGTTTACTGAAGGGCAAGAATAGAAAAAATCGATTTTCTCAAAATTGGCTCTAACGATTTTGATTAAATTTCATTTCAAACATTTATAAATATTCCAAACAAAAAGGCTACTCTCAATATTTCGGCAAATGACTTTAAGGGCTCCAGTCTGATGCGTAAAATCTCATTTCTTATCATACCTCCGAAACTATTTGAGATAGGAAATTACTTATTGATACAAATATGTAGATCTGTTTACTATTCAAATATTTTATTTGAAACATATTTTTATAAAACCAAAAACTTTCAAGCTATACGCAAATATATATATATATATATATATATATATTAACTTTTCGAACACTAAAGGTAAAGCATTGCGACCGTAAAAAAAATCTAACCTGAAATGTTGAGGGATGTCGAAGTCTCATGACCCCCTGGACCTTAAAAAGAGATCTTTGCAATGCTGTCTGTTTAAACTTAGAATTAAGAGTAGTTTAATAAAGGGTGAAAAGAGAAAATAATCTATCTTCTCAAGATCGGCTCTAACGATTTGGATTAAAATTCGTATCTAGACGTTGATTAAGATTATAAATAAATGTACTATTTTCATTTTTCCATGAAAATGACTTTTAGGGTACTTTACAGAAGCTGAAATTTCCGTATCTCCGTAACTATTTGATATACTAAATAATTTATCATTGCAAAATTGTAGTACTATTAAAAATAAAAAACTTTTATATAAAATATATTTTTATAAAACCAACCATTTTTGAGATATTGGCAAATATATTAATACAATTTTGTGAGATTTAGTTGTAAACATATACTACTTAAGTTTTAACGCAATAATTATCCAATGTCATAGAGTAATTAAATATAAATAAGCCTCTAAAAATTTATGTTGTTTTTCCTTAAACCTCTTAGGAGAAATGTTTGTACACCAATGATCTGTCTCAATTTTAGACTCAATAGTCAATATTTACATTTTTTTATTGGTCAAAATTTATAAATGAGGAATTTAATAGCAATGCGATGACCTTAAGATGTGCAACACCTAATAAAATGTCAAAAATGTTAACCTAAAGTCGAAATTTTAATACGAAGTGTTGACCTTTGTGGACCCAATATCAATCTTTTTTATTGGTCCAAACATACAAATGAGGACATAATTCTTTAAAAATAAAATTATAAAATTCAAAACCGGGACTCAAAAAATGTTTTACATAAGTTTAGTGCAATTTAGGCTTGGGTTTGCTAGTGTATATTATTTCGTTTTACATATATGACGAGTTTTGAGTAAATATCTCCATTTTTAAATAATAGAGCGAGAAAGTTCGTGCGGAGTTCCGTACCATTTATTTTTATTGCGTTACTATTACAATAAGTGTAACATTAACATATTTAATATCTTTGTTTACCTGGTAGTATTATGATTATTGCCCTAAGGGTTATAATAATTAACTGGCCCCCTAGCTATATGACACAATCTTTTTTAACAGTTTTTATTATGATTATTCCCGGCACAGATTTATCTAATTGCCAAACCCTTCCTTCCCCTCTGACAAGACGCGTATTAATCCCAACTTGTGAATGTGGGTAATGTCAGGCCTCCACCGTGGTTCGGATTCCACGTTAAACTGTAGGTCCTCCATTTCATCTCACAATCACCCTACCATTACACATTAGCGTAAGTGCGTATAACCCGAACGGGTAGTAATACGCGGTGCTAATAATAATAATAATAATAATAATAATATGATCATGATAGAATTCGAAACCTTTTACTCTCTTCTCACGCACTCCATGACTTATGTTTTTTAATATACTTTAATAGCACCATTTCTTATCAATCCACCCTTAAACATGTGAGCATCCTTGCTCTTTTCAAAATCGTTATACTAACAGCGCTAACTCTAGATTCACCGAATTTGAATGTTATCATAAAATAAAAACCAATCTAGTTACTAAATCTGTCTGGTTGTAATTTATAGTATACAAGACAATGTATTTCGAATTTTGGAAGCATTGTGCTCTGTATTTTTTTAGTGCTAGCCTTTTAGAGGTCTCGGCTGGTGGATAGTACTTTAGAAACGGAATACGAAAATAAATGAAAATAATTATTATTATTCTTTTCGATAGACACCTTTCTTGTAAATTTTCCCTTGAACACATATTCATGTCCCTTCTTGGGTCTCTCAAAATCTTTTTTTTTTTCCAGTAACTCTTACAAGCTCAGCCCTCTTAAACGTTGTATCCGTAGCGCAAACTCTAGATTTAGAGAATTTTACTTATATCACAAAAGAAGAGACAAACTTGAGTTAATTAAGGAACTCCCCTTTCATTAATATGTTTAGTTTTATATTTTTCACAGCTTTTCTTCATTATGTTTTATTTATATAACGACAATATTTATTGATTTTAATAAGTGACATTCTTCATCCTCCATTTTGTTATTTTACTCATATTATTTTAACGTTATTTTATTTATTTGAAAGCGTATAACCCGAATGGGTAGTAAGATGCGGTGCTAAATATTATTATTTATTTATTTGAACATTATTGAGTTAGTGATTTCTTAATTATTATTATTCTTACACGTTGTGTTATTAGTTTCAGTGCTGACTTGTTATAATTCTATTGACCCTGTTGCTCAGCAGTAAAATAAAGTAAATTATTACTATTATTCACCGTGTCTAAAGTACCCGTTCAGGTTATACGCATATATATTAATTACACTACAGTAGCCCCGTGGCTTCTTTGGTGCTGACTTACAGTTCACAGCTGACTTCTGACAGTCAACATTTAGGTATATACCTAAATTTTGACTTTCAGAAGTGACAGCTGCTAAACACATGTTTTTTCCGATCATATGGTTCGGCGTAGAGATACATAATTTGGTCAGTCAGCACCAAAGACGTCATGGGGCTATAGTAGTGAGGTAGTGGTGATGAAATGGTTTCGTATTTGTTTGGAGGAAGAGTGGTAACCTATTTAAGAAGAAATATCTTCAGTACACCCGACAGGGATTCAAATCCCGACCTCCCCATATACGGCAAGCCAGACTAAATTATATTGACATTTAGACCACGTGCCTAACGGCGCGAGTAAAGTTGCACTACTTCAGCAACATAAAAACTTTTATAAATCTGACTTTTAACCATATTATAAAAGCAGGACTTTTTAAAATTGTGAATTCAAAAAATGTAAGACTATGTATAATAAGTGAACAATCATTTTCAGTCTGTTAAAATTTGTACATTATCTACTTAGAGTTTTAAAATTAAAAACCTTTGATGTGGTTTGCAAATGCTCGAAAAGAGAAAGCAGTGAAAGTTCCTTCGAGCTAACGAAACATACACAATCTATCAAAAATTATGATAAAAATGTTAACGATAGGGAGCTATTCTGTATAAATATATGAATATCGCTAGTCACCTTTTAAGCAGTTAAAACCGCTTCGAAAATGACTATATGATTTAAAAGGACAGGATAGAGCGGAAAAGTTTAAAGTAATTCGCCAACATTCGCCTTGGAGCTAAGGTGTAGAATCAAAATGCAGCAGGGGGGAGGGGATATAAACCCATTCATTGATAAATTTGGAACAGATTCTCTATTTTTAAAACCTTATTTGATTGATCATATTTTATTTTAAAATATATCTAAGCGTAGAATTCTAGCTAATAATAGGGGAAAATTATCTGCTGCTGTTTGATGAAATAGTACACGTTATTAAATTACAAGTAATAAAAAATAAATATATGCTTTAATATGTGCTTCTACTTTACAAATTATTTAAAAAATGTTCAGGGAACCAATTTACAAAATCAAAGACAAACACCACTAAGGATAATTTACAAAATCAAGTTCTATTACTTTAAAAATATGATTAGTAAAATACTATAATTTATTAAAAGGGATTACTAACATTTCTTAAGAAATAATTGTTGAAGGAATCTTTAGACCCGCTTCTGCCACATTTTTTACTCTTTATAAGGGGCTAAAAAGTTGAAACCAAAAACCATCAACCCCTTCGCCAAAATATGTTTATTACTTTAATAAGTGGTGTAAATCTACTTTACATGTCAAAGTGACAAAACATATTTTCGGTTCGGATGAATTAGGAACTTTTTATAGCAACTTTTCAACCATCATAAAGGGCTTAAGTTACCTTCAACCGGCTTTAACAAGTCTGTGCCATGGAAAGTATCCAATGTAAACTTGTTCCGCCTCATTAGTCACTACGCATTTAATAATGTTGTAAACACAACACCAGAAGCAATCAGATTTCTAAAACAGTGGCTATTTTCAGATCTGGGGTCAATATATTTGTGTAAACTAATTATAGTGGTGGGAAAATATAAATATATATTTTTAATGACAATGCTAGACGGTTTATTAAATGGCGTTGAAACAAAACATACGTAGTTTTAATTTAATTAATAATTAGATGTTTTATTGTTATTAACCGTCACGAAGTATTTTCTTAGAAACTCAGTTTTCCATTTTTTTTTAAATTGAACTATTGTGTTTGATTTAGAGTGTATATTAATTATAAGTAGGCCTATTTATGTAAGCTCTTTTACATGGACAATTTTGCTTATTTTATTTTGTAAATTATTTCGAAAACTGTTGAAAATGGCACCCTGGTACTGAGATTACACTCTTAATTAACTACTGAAATAAGTCGTTAATAACGTTAATATATGGTAATGATACATTAGAAATATTTGATTTCGGCCTAATTTATGACGGATAGTAAAGGCTACAAACCATTTTAGTGGACACTTGCTTAAGGATTTCAAAAAAAGACAAAATTTTTAGAAGGAAATGTCGCAATAGCAGTGTGACCAATTATTCCCAACACGCTGCCCGTATTTGCGTATAAATGCGTAAAATGATCAAATTTGTATGTGTGAAAATTTTTAGTATGAAGAGAAAAAAAGTTGAAATAAATATTTTAAATTTTCGGAGACTTTAAACTCTCTTTGGTGTATTACTTCAATTCAAGGCAAATAGTATTTTGCTGTAACATAATTGTTATGTTTGAATATTCTCTCATTTTGATCAATTTTATAGAGAAAAGTTTGTGTCAAACTATGTACACCAAAAGACACCACTTAAAACGCCTAAATTATTAAGCAATATATGTTGCTATCGCAACCAAAATAAGTAGCATTAAAGTTGTACCAAACCAATTTACGACGGGCCTATTTTATATTGGCCAATTATAGCTATACTAATAAAATTAATGGCAATGTTTCTGTAGAGCAATTTACTTCTATAGAAAATAGACTTCGTCGACAAAATGGTAATCAACAATTAATCGAGGTGACCACGATAGGATTGGGGAGCCTTCTCTTTTAGGTGCACGTATATGAGATTTACACAACACAATCTTAAAATTGGGTTAGTATTTTTTCTAATAATTATTTATCATTTCCAGGTCGGTTTTGAAAGTCTCAGTTTAAAAAATAAACCAAACATAATTTCCAATTCTCATCTTGGCGCACTTTTGCCACCATGTAAAAGTATCGCTCCGTAGGGTGTAGGTTTGGACTGAATAAAATGTTTAAGGGTAAATCAGTCACAAATGTGTGTATTTTGTAGTAATGAGGATTACGCACAGAAACCCTGCAATGGTGTAGTGGTTTTTTTGTGGTTTTTTTTACAATTAATGCTTTTAAAATGAAAACGGGGCTATTTCTAAGAAAGTATAAGTAAAGTTCCGACAAATTTAGCAGGCTTGTGTGCTAGCGGGCTAACAAAACAAACATACAGTTCAATTAGGGATGACCCTTATATGACAGCTAGAAAAATAATAAATCTAATTTCACGGATTCATACGTCAAGTTATACAATCTGCAAATGTTAAAAAAAAAAAGTGTTTTGGGTTGTATCATGGTAATAATACGGAGACTAGCTATATTCTTAAATATGGCGGAGGCCCTGAGGATTCGACCAATTAAATTAGCTAAAAACTGTTTTAATTTATATAATGGCCCCCTACTCTTTACATCCTGCCCCACTCTTAACATAAACAAAAGAACAAATACCCATTTGTAACATAGGCGATTTTTTGTTATGATGAATTTAATAAGTAGTTGTTGAAATTTCATTTGAATAATTATTTAGTCCCTGGAAATTATGAAAAGGTTAGCTTAACTTATTAACATGAAATCGTAAATTAAAAAAATTGTGAGATATCCATTATCCACAGAATTTTTAAAACTTGCACCAACCGGAACCAATCTCATGACTTTATATTCTTATTTTGTGTGGTAGTATAAAATATATTTTATTTGATCAAGTCACAATAGGTTAACACAAATTAACACTTTTAAAAATATTACAAATGTTGCTCATAATTGGAAGCGCACTAAAAACACAACCACCCGAATAAAACGTGTGTCCTATTGGATTTTAATTTGAATGTTAGATCTTTTTAAAATGTCATTGAGGAGATTTTGTCCCAATACTTGTGCCAAAGAGTGTACAACCTGCTCTTCCTAATTAGTCCTATCGCTAATTTACTAATCTATATAGGCAACTTGTGATGCAAATGTTACATCAGGGTGTAGGAGCGTGGAAGGGGGTGATATTGTGTTTCCATCACGCATCCCTGTCAGAACCTTGTGTCAACATATGTTTGCATTACCTTCGCCGCTTAGTATGCGGGGACAGTGTGCTGGCTGAGGGGACCACAGCGGCCACCCCCACATTAGCCAGCCCGGGGGGCGGGAGCTGATGATGAGGTGGCAGGTACGTCGGCGGGGGTGGCGCGTAGTGGGGCGGCCCAGTCGCCGCGGCGGCATATGTATACATCTTCGCTGTCTAGTCAGTCTCTCCGTCACTTCACTTCACTCACAAACAAATACGGCGACGGTGGTAAAAGGTGAAGGGGGTAAGTTAAAAAAAAAAATAACACGATTATAATTATTTAGGGAAGAAAGAAAATTCAATCGTTTTTGCACACGTCGATGTTACTTCGTCCCCGTCACGCTGTCATGACGTCGGAGCCATGCCCGCGAATCTGCTGGTGGTGTTTTGGAGTGCCGAACTAAGAAGGCGCGCGTACGAAGCGTCGCCGAAACAAGCGCGCATCACTCACCGTAACATCCCACCTCCTAGTGATCGCCGCCAATGCACCGACTCAACTGAACCGCTTGACTTGACGACGGGCTAATGCTAAGCCAGCGTGGCCGCCGACACGATACACACGCACTGTTACCAACACTAGCGAGAGAAAATACACTAACATCGCTTCCCAGCATACAGTAGGGCCAATATCACTCTGAAGTCTTAATTTAATTTTAATTCACGGACATAATGTGCATACATCTCGAGGTAAATACTCTTTCAGTAAACGTATTTAATATAATTTTACCTAAAAGTTCAGTAAAAACTCAAGTTGATATCTCGGTAGAGTAAGATGTAAATTTACACTAAAATAAACATATTCGCACAGTACCGGGAATCAAACGTCCACATCCAACTTTCAACTTAGTCTGGAATAAGTTGTAAAAACTGAGAAAAGGAGTTAGACTATATATTAAGGCTCTTTTCGTTTGGCAATTATGAACATAAGAGACATTAAATGACAGGTAGAAAACTTACTAGCTATACTTTTAGATACTTATACATCAAATAATCTTATCTGCTATCTAACTTTTGAAATATATTATCAATACCTATAAAATTACACTAATTTAAAAAGTTTTCAATTTTAATCGCAAAAAAGTTTGTATTTTCTAAACGGCCTTTCCTATGACAGTCGGACTAAAGTGGACTTTGACACAGGGCACCAAGGTTCCTTATCACCCCAGATGCACTTAGGGTACATTATGGTTTTTCAATTTCATTACAAAACTGATTCGTCTGTGTATGGATTAAAAGTTAAAGGAAAATTTTGTAAAAAAAAAATCTAGTTAGAATAATAAAATAATTTGATTGAAACCACTCTTATCAAATATTTTCTCTAAACAAAAATATTTTGTTCGTCTTTAGTTTGGAAAGGAAGAAATCGTTCGTTTTGCTAATGTAAGACAACTTCCGCGCATGCGTTTGTACTAAAACATAGTTATCAATTAAAACCTTTTCACTTTGTTTTCGACCTTCGTTATTGATAAAAATCAATTTAGTATGTTGGTTTCTAATCACTTCCAACTAATACTTCAGTACAAAAGTTCTAAGAATACATTTCTAGGAACAAATAATAAGTGATATCAATAAACATATATGAGAGACTTGTGTAACAAAAAAAATAAAACGTAGGTATACACTGGTTTTGGTAGGAAGTCCGTTCTGAAAGGTCTTTTTCTCTACCAAATATGCTTTTGGCAAATATAGCTTGTAAATAAACCTTAACGAAAAAATAAAACTCAAGTGTGATGTTCATTGTGATGTTATATTCGAAATATTATTTTATTATTATATTGGTATTCAAGATTCGAAAGAAAATTTAAGATTTGGATTAAAGAAATATTGGATTCGGCCCATCTTTATTATTTTCTTTAGATACAAAAAGAATTACTTTTGAAATTACCCAGTTAAAAACGTGTGTGTGCGTGTGCGACCGCCTGTTCTGTAGGACAACAGAACATCACCACAAAAAAGAATAATATGTACTTTCAAATGTCATAGAATATTGATATTTTATAGAGTGGCAGTCTCTGATTTGATTTGCCGTTGACAAAGGGCTCAGTGTTCTAATCCCTGCCGAGTGTAGTAAGGGTGTTGTCTACATCAATTATTTCCCACTCTCTCCCCTTCCTCATTCTTATTGTATTGGTGATTTTTTTTTTACTATTTTGTTATATTACCTGGTCCGGTGTCCTCATGGTCTAAGGCATCACTTTCGTGTTAGACAAGAGTGCTGATGACAGAGAGAACTGGGTTCGAATCCCGGACAGGTATAAGGGTACGGGTGTTTTCTTTCCTAAGTTGTTTTCCACTCTTCCTCCACGCAAATACGGGTACACTTCCTCTAAATTCAACCTTCCTCATACCTAACTCACCAGCGTGATTAGTACACATGCGTACCACCTGAACAGGTGCGGTTCTAAGTATTTTTCACAGCATCTTAGTACCCATCCGGGTTATACACATAAATGAATTAGACCTACAATAGTTGAATAGAAATGAGGAGGTAAATTTTATCCACGCAGTTTTAAACCATTTAGGGAAAACAACCAACAGTGAATCGAACCCCGTCTCCAGTAATTTAGTAAAATACGAGAGTGGCATGTAAGACCATGCAACAAACCAATGCGGGTATGCATGTAGTTACATGCTCAAAACCAGAATGGGTAGTAAAACGCAGAGGTGTTTTTTTCTGTAGCAGTTAGATAAAAGTCTTCTCATGTCGATCTGAACGAGGTTCACCCTCTTGAGGCCTCTGAGCGAGATTCCAACTACCAGTAAACAATATATTGCGAGGGAGCAGTTGCGCTTATTGGAAGCTCCGGGTGGAGACACTCGCCCCCCTCCCACCGTCTCTATCCTCTACCACACACTAGACCCCCTCTGCTAATTTACTGGGGAGCACATGTTGTCACAGCTGTAAGGAGTGGCACGGAAATAGAACACGGCTACTTCCAGCATACTCACACTTCACTGGGAGGCGATATGTTACAAGTTTTGATTATTTTAGGCACAGCAGAGGCGGATCTAGAGTAAGGCCACGGGAGGAGGGGTGTAAGGGGAGGGGGGAGAGGAACCAACCCACACCGACAACCTTTTTATATAAACTATTTAAAAAAATGATAAACTAGTGTGATGTGGAAACTGCCAACATTTAAAATTAATATCAATAAGGGAAAATCTTTATTACTTTATTTTAGAGAGATTACATATTTTTAGTAATATATGTAGTCTGAAACTTGTTCACATACGTTCCTCCCCCTCTCTTTATCTCCTCCCCCTCCTCCCTCCCTGAAGTGAATGCTGGACCCGGCAATGAAACAGAGAGATCTTTGCAGGTGATTCAAATGTTAAATTAGAACATTTGCTAGTGATAAACTTTTAGAGAATATAAACAAATCTATTTGAAGTCAACGTTGATAACATTTTATTTGTTATCGGTGTTATTTTATTGGTATTGATAGCATTTATCACATTACTTGACGCATGCATGTGTAAAAGTATATCTAGTAACGTGTATAGCCGTCAGAGAAGCTTCTTCCTCCTGTCAAAATAACTGGAACGTAGGTAGACCGGCTTTCTCTCTTTACCTTTTTATTTCCACCACGTCTCACTCATATACAGAATGAGTCGTTATCGGTCTCCGACCCGCCGGGAGGTGATTCCTTAGGAAAAAATGAGTAGGAAATTTATGGATGACTTTTTCCCTAAATTGATTATTAAAAGGGAGTTATAAGACCTTGAAAATTACGTTTTAAAATACTTTTATTTTAAAATATCAGACATAACTCGAGCTAAAACAACAAATCCCTGGATAGTGTTTTGTTGAACTAGGATGTTAAACCTCTGAAAACTTGGATGGTATCATCAGCCCTCAATGATTAAATAGGCATTGCCACCCTCTTTCTGCATTGAATTTTATAACACTGAGCTGTGATTGATTTTAAATGAGGAATTATTAATCCGCATGTCTAGATTAACAAGAAAGATCGTCTTGTCGGAACCCTCCCAGGTTCACCGTTCCTGAAAAAAACCACATGTTTAGTTTAATCATAGATTGTTGTGCCTTGAAGTTAGGCAGCCAGTTGTGCAGTGTTGCAAGATAAAGCGAGGGTGGTATCCCCAATTTAATCAGTGAAGGAGGATGAAAATACCAACCAAGTTTTCAGAGGTTTAACACCTTAGTTCAACAAAACATTATCCAAGGGATTTGTTGTTTTAGCTCAAGTTGCTGATATTGTTACATAAAAGCATTTTAAAACGAAATTTCTAGAGGTTCAAAACTCCCTTAATAACCTTCGAAAAGAAGTCGTCTATATATTTTCTACTTTTTTCATTAGAAATCACTTCCTGGCGGGTCGGAGACCAATAAAGACTTATTTTGTATGTATGTGTATTATAAATCAGGAATTAGGATGGTAGAATTTAGAGTAACTGTATCAGCACTTGCGTGGAAGGAAAATGAGAAATAATTTACGGACGGTAAAACCTCTGTACATCCAGTCGGGATACGAATCCAATCACACCAACAAACCAAACAATCAGTGATGAGGGAGGTAGACTTTAAAGGAAACGTATCGGAATTTGTGTGGAAGGAGAGTGAGAAAATATTTTAAGAAAAAACTATGTAACCGGCCGGGATAAGAACACAATCACACTGTCGAACCAGACTGGCAGGGATGAGGTATGTAGAATTTGTAAGAAACCTATCGACATTTGTGTGGAAGGAGAGTGAGAAACAGCTTTATGAAATTAAAACTCATCATACCCGGTCGGTATATGAGCCCAATCACACCCAAACGAAGGAATGCGGTGAAATCAGCCCTCATTTTTTTTTATAAAAACACTACTTCTATGATAATATTTATTACATTAATTGCTTTTAAGGGCATTTCCTGATACCTTATACGGCTGAAAATGGGTAGGGGCTTAAATATATATATGCAAACTAATGAATTAACATGAAACAAAAAAAATAATTATTTATTAGGGGTGGGGTTGAGGTAAATAGCTGGGGTATCCAAAAAGAAGTTTGCCCAGAACCCTACGTCTGCTAAGGGAGGCCTCGTTTAGTATGAAATATACCAGATGATAAACGCAACTCTTCTGTGTCAAAAGTGGTTTAGTTGTGTTCTTTAGCATCGCGTCTTACTACCCGTTCGGGTTATACGTTTATATACTAATTACGATAGTGGTTTTAGGGATTATGAATGCTATATGTAAAGTAAATGTACCCACATTTGCGTGGAGGGAGAGTAAAAAACCATTTTGGAAAAACCAGCCTCAGTAGTGTTTTGAATTTTATAAAGCACAGCGTCTTACTACCAGTTCAGATCATACGTATATTACTTATCACACTAATGTGTTTGGGATGAAGGTTGGATTTAGAAAATGTACGGTCAACCAGACCGGGATTCGAGTCCTGAACCCCATAGTAAGACTTGGTGCGATTTTTTTTTAGCTACGTAAAAGGAAAGACCAAATAAAAATTAAAAAATCCCTGCTATATAAAAAAACTATAAGGTATAGTATTTGATTAAAAATAAACACAAATACTGTAAACATTATATCAAGCGCTTAATTGAGGTTTTTAAGTTCACTTGTCAACTATTGCTGTCAGCAGTATTATTTCTGGCAGAGCATGAGAAAACTCATAAACAATCAATTACTATTGTATTCATCTCAACGGCCAACTGATAAATACCATCCAAACAACAGTAATCATAATTATAAAATTTTGTTTTTAAGCACGCAATTCTTCAACAATCAAATTAGACATTTAAAAAAAAAAGTTCCACGCGAAACATGTTTATTGAAATTATGGATTAGTGTAAGGTTTTTTTAATGGAAGCTCGTGATGTGTAGAGGCAATCACACACACACACACAAGTATTATGTAATCTACAAAACAAACTATCAGTAAATATTTTGAAACCAAAGTAATAGATAAATATAATGTTTCACATTTTGTTATGTTTCATCCTACTAGTGTTTCATTGCAAACAAACCTTTATATGACAAAGCAAAAACCAAAATAGGGATGAATAGTTTAAGGAAAGTAGAAAGTGTCTGATGTATTTTTCACCGAATTCGACTTTTATATGTCGGTTACGAATCTTCTTACTGGATTAAGGTTCCCGGGTTCGATTCCCGGCATGGCCGAAAGATCACCAGTTGTGTATTGGTTTCCAGCCGGGATACTGGGTGGTGTTCACTGTGCATATAATTAATTAAAGTAATTTTCTAATTACCTAATTTGGTTCAGAAAGTGCACCTAAAGAGGCCTACCCTCAATGAAGACAAAATATTGCGCAATCTCATGACAGGTATACCTTAGATGGGGCCAATTATGTTATAGGCTATGTTATCAGTTCATCGGAAACTTTGAAGCTCAAGTAAGCAGTGTGATTTTTAAGTAACTGTGGTTCACCTGGAAAGACTATGCAAACCTAAATTGTGAGGGGAAAAAACACCCATACAGATTATTATGCCCAAGTACTAACTTCCCAGCAAGCAGTCCAGTCATTTATTAGTGAATATAACTATAACTCAAATTTATTTTTTACACGCGCTAAATAGCTATGGGTTTTGGCACCTGAGACCACAATTCTATGTAATTCCTCACATGTATTCATACGAGCCAAAATCTTGTGGAGATGGTTAGTTGGTCGTTGTCTTAAGTACAGCACCTCTATGAATTGATTAAACTAAAGTCAAATGTTAATAAAAATGCAACAAATAGTTAGCTAACAGTTGTATAGGGTGAAAGACGATGAAAATACTAAAAGACCTTTCAAAGAGTAATTCCTATCGTGAATGTAATATAATTACCCACTTCAGTGGCCAAACGGTCTAAGGCGTTACTCTCGTGTTAGGCTGACCCAATGATGAGAGGGAGATCAGGATTCGAATCCCGGTCGGGTTTTCCTAAATGGTTTGCCTCTCTCTCTCTCTCTCTATCTTTCTCTCTCTCTCTCTCTTTCTCTCCACGCAAATGCCGGTAGATTACTATTAAAATGCTTCCTTCCCCATCCCTACCTAATTAGATTATTATCATATATGCATATAGCCTGAAAAGCTAATAAGACGCGGTGTTATATATATATATATATACACACACACATACAGTAATTTCAACATCGGTGATCTTGGGGTAAAGTGCTCGCTTCAGGACCCGACGTCCGTGGGTTCAAACCCAGCCGAAGGAAACTGCTTTTTCTTGAGCGATACAAATCCGTAGCACAACTTCCTTCGGAGGGGAAGTAAAGCCATTGGTCCCATGTCAATTGTGGCATGTAAAAGAGCCCTGCAAGGTAGGCCTATGTAAAAAAATACCTTTCCGGCAAAATGAGTAGGCCCTTTCGCGTTCACTCATAGAAATGAAGTGTGTAAGGCAACGGGGAACCACCACACCTCCTTGACTTTCCTATGGGATTTCTATCAGATGGTGCAGATAGCACCAACCAGCCGAAGATCTGAGTGCATGCCCAACTTCAGATGAAGAGGAATCCCATCAAACCAACCTTCAGGTTGTTTACTTAAAAGAATATATATAAACTATAACAAGTAATTCAGTTCAAATATGGTGGTAAATGGTTAACTCCCTAATCTCGATTATATAGCCTACATGTACGGTTCTCAAACCCGTGACAACAGAATAAAAATCCACGGAAGACTGGCGCGAAAAACTCAATTTGACGCGAACGGTATGGACGGGTAAGGTGAGGAGGTTGTCAAGCCAACGCGATGACTGGACTCAAGTTTAATTGAAGTCACGATCCTAGCCTTGTTAAAGCGTGCTCAATATTGGTCTCCCCCTCCCTCCCCCCTGTAGCCGCGCCGTCATCACCGCCAGCCATCGTCTTCACCACTCTTGCAGGACGGAATACCTGCTCTGGTTTTGTTTTTATTTTGTTGAACTTTTGATGCAATAGTGGGAAAGGGAGGAAGTCGGAGGTTGGGGGGTAGCCGAGGAGAATGAAAAAAGAAAGAAAGGATGAGAGATTCACAAGATATCAAAACTAGAAGAGAATGAACAAGAGAGGTAGATGGAAGGGGGGAACTATGTAAAAAAAAGAAGCAACGTTGAAGTTTCCTAGTTTCCTGAGAAAATATCTCCCTTCTTTGTAAGTGGTTAAAAAGGTTTTGTTTTTTAAATGTTGGTTTGGGTCTCTTTTTTATCCAAATACAAACACATCATGACAATGATTAAAATAGCAAACAAACAGGCCAGGTTATATTTGTTTGCATTCCTGAATAGGCCCGCTGGGGTTCTATCCCCACCAGGTGCTCTAAAAGTGTTTTAATGTATGGTTTTCCATTCTGACTCCAAGTAAATTCGGGTGCATCTACTTAAAATGATACACTTAATCCCATACCCTTGGATTAGTTAATGTGGGTTTCGGTTAGCCTAAAGAACAGCAGGAAAAGTAGTAGAAACAAAATATTTTATTCGGGAATGAGTTAATAACATATTTGAAACGTAAAGTAGTAACAAATAGTTATCTCAGCAAATCCAAAAAATAATCATTACATTTTACATCACTATTAGTATTATTATTACTATTATCAACATCATCAACAGCTTAAATCTAGCATTTGACTGGATTCCAGGTAATGAAGAGATCGAAGTTAGAATTTCGGTCGGGTGTAATGGAAGTAGTTTCCTAAATGAGATTATATTGTGGGTTTCTAATTCTCTCTCCACGTTAATGCGAATGCACTCCTCTAAACCAACCTTTCTAGTTCCTACCCCTGAAACTAAGCCATTAAATCCTTGTATTGGAACTTAATAATAATAAAAAATATACCCTATAACTATAATCACTCATCCAGATGAACATACAGTAATGTTGTGTTTTTCTTGTGCTGCGTCTTACTACCCGTTCGGGTTATACATCTAGGAACTAGTTAAACTATAGGGTTAGGGATGAGGAAGGTTGGATTCATAGAAAGTGTACCCGAATCTTCGTGAAGGGAGAGTGGAAAACCATTTAGGAAAAAAAGCCCGGTACACCCAAACGTGGTTCGAGTCCCGGTCGGCAGTCAAGATTGCAAGAACAAAACCCTTAGACCATAAAGTCACCGAAGCGGGTTACGGTAATGTCGATTCTTTGAGAATTAGTAAGCTATTTTGTTATAAGAGATGATGATTCTTGCTTTGTTTTGTTCTAAATGTTATTTTCAATTATAAGTGCCTTACTGTTCATTCAGGTTAATCGGAATTAAGACTAACTTAAGGAAACAAATGATAAAGGTTTGTTTTTTTAGTTAAATGCATCAGCAAACGCTTGGGAAGAATAAAAGTAAACCCGCAATGTAAATGTTTAAGTTGAGTACATGTAAAATCTCTACAAGAATTAAAAGTACTAGCACCGGTAGTTATTCTGAGCCAGTAATAGATTGAAGTTGCCTTGTTAATACTGTGCAAGTAGAAAGAAAATAAAGTGACGGGGCCTACACAACCAGACAGGAGTGTAAATTGATAGAGGCATCAGTCACGGCTTATCTGCTTTTTCGGTAATAGGAAGAACGGGGTTCGAATACCCGCCTGGGGAATCAAAGGGGTTATTCCTTGACGGTTTCCCAATCTTCCTCTCGCGAATGCGAGTACATTTCCTCCAAAGTTTTACCATTCTTATATATACCCTATTAGTGTGGGCTAAATATGCGGATGTTATGTATTGTTTGGATTTAATTGAACTAAATTACTTAGGAAAGAAGGGGGTGGAAACTAAATTGTTAGTTTAGCTACAATATATTAAGAGTCTTAGTTGAAATATAGTGTATCCTAATGATGGTACGTTGCCGCCAAGACATGTAGATTCGATTCCATTTCAACCCAAGGAGCAAGAGACTAATCCAAGCTAAGGAAAGACCTTTATATTAGTTCACCATATTAAATTTCGACAAAGACCATAACATGTTATAGCTCAATAGACTAATTTCTAAATATCTTTCTTTTTAAATACTATATGCTCCTTATATGACATTATTTAGAATGTTTTATAAAAAATTTAAATCAAATTAACCTCATTTATTTTTACATTACCTCTCTCAAACTAACATAGCCAAAGAAGTAAACATATTGTATTAATTAAAAGTCAAAAAGTACTTACTCTATGGCATTAGGAATTCGAAAGTTCATTGCCGTGCCTACGAAGGTACGCCCCCTATCCCCATCTTGAGCTAATTCTATGCAGTCTACCTCACTACTCCCTATCTCTTTCAGGTTCATTCTAATGTTATCTTCCAATCAGCGTCCAGATCTTTCCAAGGGTCTCTTTCCATTGGGTTTGCCAGTCAGTACCTCGAACATGCTTCTAGAAGCTCTCATTCGCGCTTTATGTCCTGCCCACCGTATCTACAAGATTTTATTAACCTAACAATATCGAGTACAGGGTATGTAGCTCGTCATTATATAACCTCCTCGACTCACCAGTATCGTTATCCCTTTTTGAACCAAATATCCTTCTTAAGTACCTTGTTTTCGAACAATCTTTTTTTTTTCCGTCATGTAAGTAATATACCACGTACTTTCACGCCCATTAAGAAAAATCCGTTTGACTTTTGTTTTATTCATTCTGAGTTTTACATTCCGTGACAGCAGGCGAGATGTTAATAACTTATTGACCGAGTAATAGCATACATTACCCGAATGTATTATTTTCCTACTTTCCACTCTAATATCGTTATAGCTAGTTAAGATTGTTCCTAAATATTTAAAATCATCGGCCATGTAATGTATGTTGTTCGCAGAAATCTCTAAACTATCGTCCTCAATCTGTGTCCCCTGTGTGATCATATACTCCGCCTTCTCAGAGTTTACTTCTCAACCTATTTCTTTACTAGCCTTTAATACAGTTTTAAAATTTGAAATAGTATTTCAACCAAGCATCGGCCCTTCGAATCTCTCGATCCCTTAAGGATATTATCAATTCGAAGATTTAAAAAAAAATAGATTAAAGATTCTACAAAAAATTATCATATTTTGAATCTAAATTTTTTATAGCTATTATTATGCATACTTACAGTTTATTCAAAAATAATTATAGGATAAGGCTAACTACTCACACCATACCATTAATTTACCAACTAACGTAAACAAATGCAGAAATTAAAGAAAAAATAATAATTCCAAGTGTTTGTTTGCTTATCATATTTTCTAAGGTTTTAGCATTAATTATAGATAAATTATTTTGAAAAATGTGCGTTATTGTTCATCCTCGTCAAAATATTGGTTCTTATTACACTGCGAAAAGAATGAACCAATCCTCAAAAAAAGGAGGATCTACAAGGCGAGCAATACTTTTTTCAGAATCCTTTCAACGGGATATTCTACCCTTTCCCCGCGTTTCGTGCGTGTCTCGGGTGACCGCACCGCGCCGGACTCCGGAACACGACTCCGGCAATTCGTTACCAACACCGACCACTTCCGACAAGTTGGGGGCCGTCAAATTTCGACCTTGCGGAAACTCCCATCTTAACAAACATTTAATTGGGCTCTTCCTCAAACTTGCCTGCCTACGGACAAGCTTTGACCAAAGCCGGAAAGTCGTCTATTTCCACAGTCAACGGGTCATTTTCAATGTTTAAGCTGTCCACTCGATCTTGGAAACAAAATTCTCTGAAAATTCCAGGCTTTTCAGGCGATTTTAAATTTTGTCTGTGTTTAAAAAAA
The DNA here is from genome assembly GCA_902141375.1 of Timema poppense. NCBI lineage: Eukaryota > Metazoa > Arthropoda > Insecta > Phasmatodea > Timematidae > Timema > Timema poppense. The sequence goes on from CABFOV010002132.1 coordinate 39,279, forward strand.
TTTATCATTTGACCTCTATTATAATTATAAATAGTATAGTAATTTGGCCTTTAATTAATCTTAATTAATTTGTATTACTTCAATTTAGGTAGTTAATAAAATTAAAATGATAACGAATTTAAGAAAATTCGTTCTACGTTTTATAATCGTGGTCATAAAAATCATTAACAAAACTTGCAGCCAAATTCCTCCATCTCTAAGCCTTAATTATTTTTTTAATGAATTCCAATATTCATATTTTAATTATTTTCAATGATTGTATATTGAATTTTAACTATTAAGGAAAAATCTGTTAGCCAGCGCTTAAAGTTTGCTAACTTGGTTATCTATTAAAAAAAAATAAGCCTCTTTCTTAACGTAATCCAAACGTAAAATTGAAATAAAAATTCAGTTCATGTTAGTGAATTGACTTTTTCAAAGTAAAATACTTCAAACACTTAAAAGCACCTTAACTAATATTTTAAAACGAAAACATAAAACATACAAAACACAGTAGCCCTATGGCTTCTTTGGTGCTGACTGACAGCTCACAGCTGACTTCTGACAGTCAACATTTAGGTATATACCTACATTTTGACTGTCAGAAGTGACAGCTGCTAAACACATGTTTTTGCAAATTATATGGTTCGAGGTAGGGATACATAATTTGGTCTGGTAACTTTTCAAAGCTTTTAGCTGTCAGTCAGCACCAAAGAAGCCATGGTGCTACTGTACCTACCGTACGTTCATGTATCATTAACTTTAACGGACTTAGGGCTACTTGTACGAAGAATGAGTGAAGTAAAGAATGAGTGAAGTAGAGATTGCGTCAAAGAACACTCTTCTAGTTTTAATTCGGGCGGTAACTTACACTATACTCGAAAGTGTAGGAATAAAAATCAATGTAAGGCTATCTGAAAAAAAAGCAACGTAAATAAAAACAAGCTTAACTATCATAACATAAAAAAAAGCATAAAATGATAATTTTATTAATTTCAGATTCAAATATAAATAAGACCCCGCGCTTCGGCACATGAGCTTAATTTTCACACTTAATTTTATTAAAAAATCAATTTGAAATTGAGTTTGAAATTTTTCTTAAAAAATTAGTACTATATATAATCTTAATAATATGGCATATAAATACAAATACTATAGTCTTTAAAATAAGATTATTTTATCGACACTAAATATGTTCTTAGTAAACTCGATTCTCGATATTTTCTTTGAATCGAACCGTTTTGTTTACATTTCAAACCCATTTACTTAGATATAGCTAACACTACTAACAACAACTAAGCGCTGCCAATTTTTATGATAAATAAAAACATATTTCAAGAAATTTTGAAAATGACACGTCGACGATGTGAGAGCTCATCTCATGGTCGATTAACCGGGTGAGTTATATACACGATTACGCTTGAAACAAAAAAAGTGTCTAAGTGGTCTAAGATTTTCCGCATTCTTCATTCGACAGTAAACACCTGTATCAGTTTAAAAGTGTTTTATCCTAAAACAATTATTTTTCGAGATTTTGTTGTGGTTTTTAACTAGTCTCAATTACAATGGGTTGTTTTTTTCAGGAAAAATACATAAAACCACACTACGATGGTACGTTTGGTTCAAAGCTGTATTACCTGACCTAAGTTGTGTGTTATCTATGGAGTGAAATCAATGCGAGTTTCCAAGTCGTGCTTGGTAGCGGTACCCAACTTGCGAGGAGGGAGGGCGAGAGTTGCCGTCACGCGGGGAAGACAGTAGGCGCGATGACAAGGTATGCTTGCTGGCCCCACGACCAGTCGGTGAGCAAGATGGATGGATCACACTTGGCCCGGTGACAGTCTCCAGGGGTAATGGATTACAACCACCGCAATGCGGTCATCCATCAAGGGCGAGGAGACTCATCAGCCGGCATCAACGCCGCTAATTAGGGGATCCCCCTCCCACTCCACTCCTGCAATCAGGGCTGACGGGGCCCGTGTCATCAGCTTGTAAAACATGGACTCTCCCGACCATCAACACCGGACGTGATGGAAAAACCACGCGCTGATAGGAAAACCGTCACAAGTCAACACCTCATTTTATTGATTAAGAGGTGAGGAGGAAGGGGATGGGGGAAGGACGCTTTAAACATAAATTCATCCCCATCGCAGTGGCAGGATTGGTCACATGACCAGTGCCCCGGACTCGATAGCTTTATGGATACATCCCCACTACTCTACACCCTCTCTTCATGTGAATGGTGCCAAAAGAAAATCTCTCCTAGTACTAATACTAGACCCATAGATAAATTAATAATTGGCGTAATATAGAGCGAACAATTACTATAACATTTACATTAAGAACTTCCCAACGAATGTTTTCCTTAGTTCAGTTGGAAAACTGGTTTAATTATTACTAGAGATAGCTTGGTTAGATCTTAGGTAGAACCCGAACAGGAGTCGATATTTTATAAGGATTCGTTGCTATTCAGATAGTAAATTCTCGGCGCTTGGGTTTGGTAGAGGGGTCAGTCACTTCAAGGGGGCGTATTTAGATTCTAAGTAACTTAAAAATAATTTTGTATTTATGTTGACCAGCCTCTTTATCTAATGGTCAGTATTCCTGACTACTAATCTAGAGGCCCCGGGTTAGATTCTCGGCGGTACTATAGGTATTTTTCCCGAAGATAAATTCCTCCTATGATTTCCATGGTCTGGTTAGTTAGGCTTAAGTCAGGTTTAAGACTTCTACTACCATAATTATCATCACATCATCTCATCGGGACGAAGTAACCGCACTCACACGATGTCCCAACCTCAGAGGACGGTTACATATCCGCCACTGCCAGTAGAAGACCAGGAATGTCTAGCAGACAAACTCTGGTGGCTTCGTGTTTCTTTTATTTATCCAAATTATATGCCAAAATGGTCTCACGGAAAGTAGACATTTAGCTACACTAAATTACACTAAGGTGAGCGGGTTGTATATATGTGTATGTAAATGTATGCCCATCCAGTGTCATTTGAATTCAAACATACTCGACCTGAGCGAGAATTTTCTGATATTGATGGTTCTATTAAAAATAAAGATAAGAAAGCTGACACAGTACTTTAATACATTTTCATCCAAGTTACACCCCTTTTTTCTATCACCACAGATAAAAACCAAGTTCTTAAATAAGTATCTAAGAAGAAGTTCTTATAATTTCTAAAGTAATGTATTTGAGGCCACAGCTCGATTACTTAGTTTCAACGTGAACGACGTCGTAATAAGCTAATATTAATACACTAAATGTCTTCGTTTAAACAGCCAAAATCTAGATAGCTACGCGCCCCAATTTCGGTAGATAACGACCATTATACCAACTACCCCACGAGGAAGGTAATAATTTGTCGAGTTTCTTTTAACTCTTCGTCATATTTACCCGCAGCGATGGCCAGATAATAAAATTGTATATGTTCCCACTTTACTAGCAATCGTTAACTACACTAAACTGCCAACCTCGTGGAAGAGTGTTTAAGGAAGCTGAACACAGTTATAAGAGACACTTCTTCGAGCCTCTTCTTTATTTTTTCTTATGGCATTACTGACCGAGTG
>CABFOV010002132.1:43760-92775 GCA_902141375.1 Timema poppense
CACCACGGATCCCCCCCCCCCCTAAAAAAGGAAACTGTTTTTGTTAGTTAAGTCAAAACAATATCCTTCAAGGAGCCATTTTCAAGATATTTAGAATTTTCGAAAATCACTCATCGGTAAACTGCCCTTTAACGTATTTTCACCCAAAACATAGTGTAGTACAGTGTTATTTTGCAGGTCAAACACTTTCTGGATATGGATTTTAAACAAAATCTTTAAAGCCATTTTCGAGAAATTTGTAAATTAAAAAAAGTCGCTCATTGGTAAACTACCCTTAATTTGAGAGCTATGGTCAAAATATTTTTTTTTAAACTACTATCCTATACAATCTAAATATGAAGTTTGAATAAAATCCATCGAACCGATTAAGATCCGTGGCCAGAGACAGACAATTCACTTTTAAGTTCGGATTCACATCAAAAGTAAAAACGAATCAAACAATATTATTTTATGCTGACATAAATTAATTTATCTAAATGTTTATTTATTTATCTTCTGTATCATAAAAGACACTTGTTAAGTCGTCAAAGATAATTTAAACGAGATAGAATATCAAGGACTAGAATATTAGATATGTGTGTTGTAAACTGAATTCAAGAAATAAAGATGCCACAACTAAGAAGCTTTGTATATTATATTCCCTTTGTTTTATACCAGTGACGGTCAGTACATGGTGTTACAGCTTGTCATGTATTTTTACTTTCTCTCGACACCTCAGAGAAACAGTATTATGATCGTTAAAAAAATAGAACTCGAGATTTTGATAATTGTCGACGTTTCATGACCCGCTAAAACAAAACAAAAAAGTTGTTTTCGCTATGCCGTCTGTCTGTAGGCCTACCTCAGGCTAGAGCCGAAACTATTTTACCGATTGGGTTAAAACTTGGTATTTTGGGTTTTCATAAAGTCCTCCACCTCCCCCCAACTAGAGGTTTTTGGAATTAAATATTTAACCCTAAAATTAAGGGTAGTTTACTGAAGGAATGAGTAAGTAAAAGTGTATAATATTTCATTTATGATCTTTGTTGTATGTTTCTACAACAATATAGACCTTTGTTTCACAAATCCTACGAGTTTTTAGTAAATGTCTATTTTAAGATAAAAGCGGGAGAAAGTCTGTGCGGTGCTCCGTATCATGTATTTATTTTAACACAAATAATGTTGGTGATATCAAGCCTTATAACAGCGTTTTTCAACAGGTGTGCCACCAAACATCAGCAGGTGTGCCGCGGGAGTTTGGAGGAATATTAAAAAATAGATATTTTTTAATAAAATCTTTTTAAACCCATGATAAACATTATTTTTAAAAACAACATGATTATTAAAATTTTAGCTAATGATTTTTTTAAACACAATCTTAATACTCACTATTTAAATTATAAAATATCTTCTTAAAAACCTATGGTGTGCCTTGATTATATTAGGGGCCTTGTTCAGTGCACTGGGAGTTGAAAAAAAGATTGAAAATCGCCGCCTTATAAGCTATATAAAATTTAAAATGGGTATTTATCTCATACAGCCCTGAATGAGTTTAAGAACCGTTTGGGATAGAACCAAAATGCAAAAGAGATTAGGTTAGCCTCTCCAGCCCGTCAAGTTACGATTATACATACACTAGATTAAGTGACTTCTCAGCAACTCATGACTGAAGGTGTCACTTTCTCGGGGAGTTAAATAACCTGCTAAAGACGTGCTTTGAAATCGTTTGAATATAAATGAGTTTATATTTATCTATTCAGTGTGGTATGGAACTCAAATCAACCCCTTTTCGACAACGGCGCGGGATACGAGAAAAACGTATCCAAAAGAATATAAACATATTTCATCTACAACCCATTTCTAAACGTGTTTTTATTTTCTTGATGTGGATAAAACGGGGCTTATAAAAAGAAGATGATCTCTTTGCACCATTTCGGAGGTGTCTGGCGCGGGGGAGCCGGTGTCCCAGGCTTCACAAAGCACCTGAATATCAGCGGCGATGATGAGGGCTTTGTACCGCATTGTTATTCATGGCTGTGGGAGATGTACAAACGAGCGAGCTGGCAAGGGAGGGAGAAGGTTTTAGCAACATCAACTCTATCTGAGGGCGCCATCTGACAAGATTTACCGCGGCTCACAGCGGATAGAAGGGGGGAGGGAGGAAGCGGAGGAGAAAAGTGTGAGGAGGGTGGGAGCCATCCATCAGTCACTGGATATGTGGCAGTGGAAGGGCAGACTGGCCTAGACACTAGAGGGGGTTGCAATGCTGCACATTGGTGACACATTTACATTTCACACATACACGTGATTAAACTCGAAGGAACCATAATTTGTAACAATTCGCAATTCAAAAAAGGTCTAGAATTTAACTTCGGAAGCACATAAAAAAATTAAGTTTGAGTTTGGCAAGTTATGAAATTCCCAGACTTCAGGTTTTCCACAAATATAAATTTATTTGTTTTGTTCAGTGCTTTATATCACAAAAAATCACGTTATTCTCAGTTTTATATTTAATACTTGGCAAATAATTCTCTGAAAACAAAGTTTTGTAAATATTATCTTAATAAACAAATCTTAATTTCATATGGTCCTCTAGAAATAATTTTTTACACAAATTCCCCTTTGAATTAAATAGTTTGTATAGAGTATGATGTAGGTAACTGCATTTAGGCCTACTAGTAGGTTTTCATAGAAGCTTATGAGATACTCGTACATAAGAGCTACACAAGTAAAATGTTAGAAGGTTGTAGGATACATAAACGACGTGTGAGAAATGTTATTAGGCTGTAAGAATGAGATATATAAGGTACACATGTAAAATGTTAGGCTGTAGGATACATAAGCTACGTGTGTAAAATGTTAAGGCGGGTATTCACTTGAGCAGTCGTTCGTGCGAGCTGAATTTCACACAAATGTAATCTCAATATACGTTTAGGGTTTCATAGCACCGGGTTTTATTTATATATATATAAAGAAAACCCTTTGCTATGGAACCCTAAACGTATATTGAGATTACATTCGTGTGAAATTCCGGAAATGTCCTTTGTACAATCCCCTTAACAGTGATTTTTCTGCCTACAATACAGCCACCTCACCCGTATTTTCCTGTCCTTTTTTCCTCTTTTTAGTTACTGCACACAGCACAAAGAAACCGCTCCCACTATCAAATACATTTTGAGATTTAGCTCCAATACTTGTCAAGTTCGTGGCGAGATTGGCGGGAAAAAGTCGAGAATCAGCAAATGATCCAAATGCCCGGAATATTCAGACGTATAATTTTTTCGAGCTTGTTCGGGGTGTTCGGCTTATGTTCGTTCGGAGTAAAATGCGCAGTTGAATACCCACCTTAAGGGCTGTAAGATATATATGGTACATGTGTAGAAAGTTAGAAAGCTAGATACATTCGCTACATGTGTGAAATCTTAAAAGTTTTTCAAATTATTCTTATGTTTTCTGCAACTTAGTGACGAATGTACAATTTCGTAGGAAGAGGTTTTTAGTTCATACAAACATAAGGCCTATATATTATTAGTGTTATTTTACAAGTATTATTAGTGTTATTTTACAAGTATTATAACCATCTATCAAAAGTCAAAACTACAAATAACATGACATGACGCATGAATAAGTAAAAATACATCTTTAGTAACTTTTCTATATATCAGATAAGGCTCTTCCTGTGAAAATTGTACTGTATTTAGCTATCTTCTTACGTTCTACTTACACAACGATTAGGCATGCTATTTATAGTTATAAGTAATGTCTAATAGCCAGGAAACCACTAAATCAGGTATAGTCCTAAATGCTGTATATTAAATATACATAGTAGTATATATTCCTATTTTGAATATAGCAAAAACATATTTTTGCTTTCTAGAAACTTTTTTAAAACTTCCCTAGATTTTCCAGGATTTACTTGTTTCCTATTCAATCTATTCAAGCTATTTGGCCAGTTAACGATCCAATTCTGCTGATTACTCCGGTTTCACACTGAGATCACGGATTTAAGAAGACAATTTAGAGATTACGGCGAACATATTATTGGTTGGGTCAATAAATGAATTAAAATATATAAGAATAATTTTAACTAGCAATAATGATATTAGAGCGGAAATTAGGAAAATAATACAGTCTAGAAATACATGCTAATCACCCGGTGAGTAAGTTGCTAACATCTCACCTGCTGTCAAGGAATGTAAAACTAGGAATATACAAAACAATAGTTTCACTGTTTATACGTTATGATTGTCAAACTTGATTTCTTACCTTACATGACGAGGAGAGATGTAGGGTGTTAGTAAACAAAGTACTGATGAAAATACTTGGTCCAAAAATGGCAAAGGAAATGGATAGTGGAGGAGGTTATATAATGATGAGTTACATCGTAATATGCGTATAACCTGAACAGGTAGTTGGACACGGTGCTAAAAAAAATGCCTCACACCCTGTACTCATCACCAAACATTGTTAGGGTAATCAAATCACACAGGTCATGGTAGGCAGGACATGCAGCGCGAAAGGAACAATATATAACCGCATTCAAGGTATTGACTTGAAAACCTAATGGGAAGACACCAGTGGGAAGACGCAGATGGGAGGATAACATTAAAATGGGTCTAAAGGAGATGAATTTTAATGGATAGAACTAGCTCAAGATAGGGATAGGTGGTGTAATTTTATAAGTGTGGCAGTGAAATTTCAAGCTCCTTGTGCCATAGAGTTGTTTCTCTAAAGTCTTAAGAGTCTTTTAGAGGTCAACTTCAAGTGAAGGAAACCCAGGTTGGATCTTACTTAGGTGCTGATACCTCAAATAGTGTAGCACATGTGTGAATGGATTTGTACCCAGACAAAGATAGTAAAAACCCTGGCGTTAGGTTTGGGTGTACAGCAATAAACGTGTTGTCCTAGATTAAGTACTAGTTTGTAATCCATTATAATCAACGTGGACTTTGAACCCCTTTCATTAGAACGCGAAACGCATGGATACAAACGCATTTGGCCACAATAACTTTATTGAAGTCTCGTTTGCCCTATTAGTTACAAAAGTGTGCGATATTCAAATCGCAGGTTCGACTATAATTTTACTTAAGGTGGAGATGTAGTGAACTCGAGAAAAGGCTTGTTTTTGCAGTTTTAATAGCAAAACTTTTTTTTAACAAAATAAATAAAATATTGCTAAAGCAGAAACATGGTTTAGTTTTTTTCACGTGGTGATATCATCAGTTGTTGAATATCTGTCATGAGCATAAGGGCATTAGATGACAAAATTTTAAAATTAAGAGGAAAAGTTATCATTGAATTCCAGGACATAGATGAAAGATATTCAAGAATTGTTGAGGTCACTATATGAAGAAAATTAAACTCAATGTTTGTATCGAGAAAATATTTTATTTTAAGATCAAAAAAGTGTTATTAAAAAAACTGCGAAAACCCTGGCCTTTTCTCACGTCCTCTACATCTACACCTTAAGAGTCAATCTAACTGCATATTAGTCGGGAAATTTAAATACAGGATTATACTCGAACCAGAAAACGTATCGAAGTTCGGTTTTCTACATTCTTCATTTGACACCAGTAAAATTGGGATCAGTGCAATAATTATTTAAAATGTTATTGGAGTTCTTAAAATATTGTAAAATTGTTTCAATGGCCTCAATCAACCCTACTGTTTTCTAAAGTATAATACATAAATCCACACCAAGATGCTACGTCTGGTTCTATCTGTATTACTTATCTAAGTTATGCGTTATGCGTGGAGTGAGATATGCTCTTTAACGGTTAAGCCTGATTATTACAAGACTAAAAGAGTAATGGGACTCGATATTTCAACAAAGGCAGGTTCGCGTGCAACGAAAGTATGCCACCACCTACTCGGTGCATATGATGAAAAGTGTGAACACTCGTCGCACGATCAGCGTCATGCAGTCGTGTGCCTGTAACTAATAAGTGCTCGCCAAAACCAACACACCTTCCTTACCTGATATAATTGTCACGCCTTATTAACACCAGAATTAGTGGCATTAAGAAAACAATACAGTGGCTGACGTTTCAATTATGATAGATGCGAATAAATTGTCACGGTATTCAATTGACGTTTCCCGACAAAATATTGTAGTTTTATATGGAGCGTCAAAGCGGACTTTTTAAACTGACTTACAGGTTAGGTGTAGTGAGGGATGAAAAAATCTTAAGTACTGTAATTGAATTGTAAGTTGTAATAATAACTTGATCAGAATAAAACAAAATATTACAAACATAATTGCAATCAAACACTTTAGAAGTAATTCTAGTGCATACAGTTTTATAAATAGCTACATAATATTTTCCCAATCATAAAACAACTAAGAAAAAATATTCGAACTTAGATACGGCATCAAGAATATTTCATAAATTCGATTCAATTTTGCCCCTGTAAACACGAAAATGAAATTTCTCTCTAATACTCACATGGCAGAGAACCAGTCTCTCCTAGCCATCGCTCCCTTTTCCACTCAGTTAAGAAGACTTATTCAAGAAGGACGATTTTTAGAAGTCTTGAAAATTATATTTTATTATTATTATTATTATTTGACATTATTTTGAATGTTTTCTAAAATGTTCATGAAAACTTAACATGTAAACACTAATAATACTATCAAACACCATCGACTTTTTTACGCATCATATTTGACTATCCTCTACACGCCCAGCAGGTATTCTAGCCTTTGTCTACACGTCGCTATAAAAAGAGGGGGTATGACACCAACATGGTTCAATTCCAAACACCTTTTCTTTGTAATATTATTGTAAATAAATTTATTTTTATCATTAAAACATAGACGAATACGATCTTTCCCATAAAAACCAAATCAATGTTAACAAATTATATATAATTTTAAAATTAAAACAAAACTCGCCTGGATCACAGAAGGACGTATACATTTAAATGGATGCAATTGTGTCAAAATGCCACCAAAATAATTAAAATACACATTACTTACTCTTTTTATTATTATAAACAATCCCTACCTAACAAAACCTCTTCAATGCATCAACAACATGTTTTCACTGGTATGTCTTTACTTTAAGCCCATTACTGTTTCCAGCCTATGGTCTAGGTCAGTTTTTGATTCAAGCCATATATTTCCACTGCCAGCTGCTAGGCCTGTCGACACCTTATCTCGGTCCACAGACACGTTACCGACTGATCTAAGGTGTCAGATTCCTGGTATATCGAGTTCCTGAAATATCTTACACTAAAACAGTGCAATGACGAACACACCATTTTAATACATGGTCCTGTTAGATTCCTTCTCATTTATTTATTCATTCAAATAATTGGTTTATTTTAACAATATTACTCATTCCAACTTGATTTTTTTTTTAATTTACTGAGCATTATTGAATGTTAGGTAAAGTTAAGTTGGGATAGTTTTCATTACAAACATAATAACTGTTCCGCGCCAAAATATGCGTATTTTTTTAGTACTAAATATCTCTGGCGCCAATGATATATTAGTTGTGAGGTTCTTAGTAATTGTGATCGATATGTGTGACAGTTTATTTCATACACATAATGGCTGAAAGTTTTTCGAGTGATTTGGATGAGGTATTTTTTTAAATTTTTAATTTCTTTTTAACAATATTGGCCTTTGTACAGTGGAAAATATCGTATTCTTGTTACATGTATAAATAAAAAATAATTGATTTACTAAAATATCACAAATAAAAAGTGTCTAGAATTGAACCATGTTTGTGTGAATATTATTTCCGAAAAACAGACTAAACGAGACTGATGGCTTTGTCCACGTAGCCTACCCACCTGTGCATGTAATTAAGATAGCCCCTTGTATTTAAATTAATCATGAGGTGGGGAAGATGATATACCACGCCAATATCTAGACACAATATATTATTATTTTAGGTTTCAACCGAGATAGAATCAGGGTTAGCCCCAGTCTCGCTCCCGAGGTCGGTGTGTTGACAAGGGAGGGAGGGTCACGTGACCACCACCCCCTCCCCCCGCCTCTGTATCGCCCGGCCGCACCTGTATAAAGACGTAATTCTCATTCATGTCGGCGCGGACACAGCAGGCCTCAATTTACCCTCCATGGACACGGCGGCAGGCAGTAGCAGGCTGCTATATAACCTCTTCATCTTCATCTACCTGGGCCCCGTCCCAGAGACTAAGTGGACGACTACAATCACAGTTTGATAGTAAGAACCATTTAGCACCGCATCTTACTACCCGTTCAGGTTATATACGATTAAGTATTAATTACGCTAATGGATTGGGGATTGGGAAGGTTGAATTTAGAGGAAGTGAACCCGCATTCAAAGGGAGGGAGAGTGGAAAATCATTTAGGAAAAACCACCCCCAGTTCACCTAACCAAGATTCGACCCTTGATCTTCCCGTCCTTGGCTGTCTAGCTCAACACAACTAGCGCGTTAGCTAACTACGCCACCGAGGCGGGTCATTTACAATAATTAGCTATTAGTACTATTTTATAGATATTGGTCATAATGATAATACGAAGAGGAGCCGAAATATCGCGAAATGTGTTTTTACGAAATTTTACTTCGAATATTAAAATGGCTATTATAACATTTAAATCTCAGTGTAGGTTTTTTATTAATAGTAAATGTGAGTTATGTCCAGTTTTGTTGTAAATTAAATTTGAATCAACGATAAACCCGTAATGAAATAAAGTTTCATTTAATAATGATTGTAATCAAAAATTTCCACACTTAACATATTTCAAATTGATGAATAGTTTCAGAATATACAACTAAATGTATCCAGGTGTGTTTCTCTTTTCCTCGCTTCTAGAACGAATGGGAACATGGTGCAACAAAAGAAAGAAAGAAAAACAAAAAGAACATCGTAGATTGAATTTTTCTGAAAGATATACTCAAAAAGAAGAATCCTCTCTTCATTCGGTCCGCAATCTGATCGTAAGAACGGTCTGTGTCAAACTATTCTCAAATATTCAAAGTCGTTCCATAACCTTACAGAGGAACGGTCCACTACGTGTTAAGCTGCCGTATCAGCTGTGCAAATAAAATTATTCTGATAAAACTGGATTTAAATTAATAAAAAACCAAATTTCAACAAACTAATGTATTATATATACATATATAATATCAATACAAAACCCATATAATCATCACGACGAACTCCAACCCAGGACTCCCAAAGAAGAGAATCATACATCCCCTACATTCCACTTCACTAAATGACTCGACAACGAGGACATCGAGAGAAGGACTCCCCAAAGAACGCGAAAACACTACTCTTCAACTTGACTCAACAGCTAGGCTTCACCAGCAAAAGCATCACTCTACAGACCCATTAAAAAAAAAGCTCCTTCATTCTGGAAAACTTATTTCCCTCAACCAAACACTGGTAAAATAAAATGTTCGAGCCGGCTAATATAATGGGCATTGGTCATATTGTATGTAGCCAAAGTCAAATATTTTGTTTAAATAAAATAAGAAAAACAATAAAACAAAACAAAAACTTAGCATTCTTACTTTGGTCTGTTTGAAAATTTTAGCTGTAATTTTTTATATTTATTGCACCCTACCACTTCAAGAAAAGTTGATTATTTTTAACTATTAACCAAAAATAAATATTTTACTTACCAACTTTTTATACCGAAATCCAACTTATCTAACTAAATTCAATAATTATATTTATCTCAAATCAGGGTATATACTAATATGTAATATCCATCAAAAGTAACCGCTGCAGATCCCATCTAACTTAGTAACTTTTCTAGACCCTCTTCAGTGAGCGAATGGTCTAAAGCGTCACTCTCGAAATAGAATGGATTGCTTATGACGGGTAGATCGGGTGTAAGCCTATTGAGGGTGGTTTTCTACTCTACCTCCACGCAAATGCAGATACACTTCCTCTAAATTCCGCCTTACTTATTTCCAGCATACTAGTGCAATGCAAGAAAATATTACTATACTTTTAGCCAATAACAGTTCTATACGCATAAGGAGACCCCCAATATATTCTAGCACCGCGTCTTACTAACCCCTCGGGCACTATACTAATGTGCTAGAACTAAGGCAGAATTTAGAGGAAGTTTATCTGCATTAGCTTTCTACACTCATGAAAGCTATAAAACTACTTTAATGTATTCATACAAGTCATGTAATCTGAGCGGTCACTTCTGATATATATTATCAAAACTGTAGCTGTATATTATTAGTATTATTATTATTATTAACCGCTCGGTTTATACGCACTTACGCTAATGTGTAGTGGTAGAGTGATTATGAGATGAAATGGAGGACCCACAGTTTAACGTGGAATCCGAACCACGGTGGAGGCCTGGCATTCCACACACCCACAAGATGTATTGTCAGAGGTGAAGGAAGGGTTTGGCAATCAGATAAATCTGTGCCGGGACCGAGGATTGAACCCTGGACCACCCAGCACAAAGTCTGACACCTTACCCCTAGACCACCAGGTCGCCAATACCTGTATAATAAGTCAATAATATAGTAAAATTGTATCATTGTTGACTGAAAAGTTTGTATTTTATAAATGTTCCCTCTAACACAATCAAACAGTATGCCTCTTTCTGTCGACGCAAATGCGAGTGCATTAACTCTGAATTATATAGTCATCATCCCTACACCAATAGTGTAGTTAAATTCCCTGAAGAGACGGGACGCGGAGAGTTGTAAGATTATCTTTTTTAGCAGATAATTAAATTCCTAACGCTATGGTTGGATATTTAGGCTTAGGATTAGATGTTATATCCGAGCATTGCCCAAAAGAGGGGATAGGCGAGGGAAGGCCCCACCGAGCCCTGAACTAAACGCTTGGAAGGATGCGTGCGTGGAAAACTTGTGAGTTTACATTTGATCGCAGCTTTGTTGTAAACAACGTCAGAAGGTTATTTCGGGCGCAGATAGTGCGAACCAAGAGGGCGGGTTTTTTCCAGAGTCGACGGAAAAGAAGGAGGGAGTGTCTTCCAAGTACACGAGAGAGAATTAATTAACAGGACTTTTTATCAATAAAAAGTCTGCGCTTATAAAAGAGTTCGGTATGGTCGGGAGCGGGTGAGTGGGGAAGTGAACAGCACTATCGAAAAAGATTGCGAAAGAAGACCGTGAAGGTTGGGGTTAGAGAAAGGCGGAACGTTAAGAATTCAAGGGGATGTAAAAAAAAGTATAAGTAGGAAGGGGGTAGCAAGAAACATGGCACTACGAAAAGTCTAGGGAGGAAATACTCATGCTAAACTATAATGTCAAAAGGAGTTAAAGATCAAATATGTATTTGTCTTACTACCTACCCATATGAGCCAGCCACATATTTACACTAATAGGATAGAAATAGGGGAGATAGCGTTTAGAGGAAATGTACTATAATATGCGACAAAAGCACGAGTGAAAACGTTTAGGAAAAGATACACCTAGTATAATTGGCTGGGATTTAAAAGCCTACCCGTCCGTCATCGGTAAGCCACTCAAAGAGAGTCTAACGCCTTTGATCGCGAATACATAGTGATATTGTAGTTTTTTTAATTGAAATATAGGGTTGTTCTAATACCATTTTTTATTTGATTTGGAAAATTTGGGATAATTTCGTGAAATCACCTAATCAAATAGGTCCTAGATTTTTCCCCGACCAAGGATGTTATATTTTTTGTCCATATTTTTTTTAAAAGTTTCCCAGACCAATCGAAACTTAAGACTGAGAAAAATAAGTTTCATCCATTTTATTCAAAAGCCAATTAAAATTTGTCATATCTACTGTAATCCCAGTCTCACAAAGTGTAAAAGGCGCTTATACCCTTCTTGATTATACTACTATAATTTCCTCCCAAGCATTGCTTGGAAACTCATATAGACTGGCCCGAGGAGAGAGTGGGTTGAAGGAGATAGGGAGGGGGAGAGGCAGAAAAGTTTCAAACTCTTCGTTATCTACCGTATAAACACTTTGATACCAAATGTTACGGTTTCTTGTTTTGTTTTTAAATGTATGCCTGAAAAATAGTTTTATTTTTACGCTAGAACGAGCCGATATGGTGATTTTTGATGGTTTATTTCTACATCATAAAAGTTTTATGCCGGACAAAAAAAAATGATAATAATAAAAGACGTGAAAAGGCTATGCGAGCACGCGACGACAACTAGCATTGGTTCGACCTTAATTTTATTTCAACGTTACAAGCACAGTTCAAATGAAGCCCTTTTAAATGGACACGCAAGGACTATTTTACTACTCATATAATACAATGGCATTCTCCTGTAGGCCTATAGTCTATACACATTATTTTTTACCTTTTCTTTAGACAGTTATAAAGTAATATACGTTCTAGTCCAACATCTTAGTTTAAGTAGAAGGGCATAGAAGGACAGGGGTCATGGTGTGTAAGGGGGGGGGGGATTGTAAAATTTTCTAACTTTATATGCTCTTGCCACTTAGCGTCGGGGGTTTTTAGCACTGCGTATTGATAACTTTAGGTTTATAAGCTTTTTAGAGTAGTTAAATGCGGATAGTCCGAAAGTGCAAAGAGACGTGGAGCATTGAAATGTTTTCCATCAAATAATGGTATTCTTGGAAGTAGAGTTGTGTGTTTAGACCTAAAATTAGGTGTTATAGCCTATAACAATCCTATGTTGTTTATGTTATTTTTTTAGCACCGCGTCTTACTACCCGTTCGGGCTATACGCATATGTACGAATTAGGATAGTGGGTTAAGGATGTGGGAGGTTGAATTTAGAGGAAGTGTACTCATATTTGCGTGTATGGATCGTGTAAAAACATTTAGGGAAAAAACCTCAGCACATCTGACTTAGATTAGAGCCCCGATCACCCCATCATCAGCAGTCTAGTCTATTGCAAGGGTGACACCTTAGACCATATGTCACCGAGGCGGGTCTTGTGTTTAGAAAATGCAGGTTTAAGGTGGGGATTCAGGGAACAAGAGAAAAGGAAAGTGTTTTTGCAATTTTCGTAAAACTTTTTTTGGTCATAATAAAGAATATATGCATATTCTTCACATAGTGGTATCAACAATTTGTTGAATACCTGGCTTGAGCATAGCGGCATTATCTAACAACCTTTTTAAATGATGATAGAATGCTGCAAAACAAAAACTATAACTTTTTAAATGGTTATAAAAATAGTCCAGTGTCACAACATTTGTATTTTTATCTTAAAGTAGTTTTTGACGTATGTTTATGACATCTCTGACTTAGGCTATTTGGTTTTCCCAGAGTAGATTTAACAAATCCGTAGAAGCATAGGTATATCTAAAATATGAAACAAGGAAAATCTAATTTTAAAAAGAAGGTCAATGTTTTCAAGGTGCAAATAGTTTAGTGACACTGTAAACTCGCAGAGGAAGAGGGTGAGTGTTAGGGGGCGGCCAGACTGAGCGCGCGAGCGAGCGAGCGCGCGAGCGACTAAAATATAAAATAGAACACATGGATTCTAATGGGAGGTGGCCACACTGGAGCGAGCGAGCGCGCGCGCTTGAAAGATAGAACTGTTTCTATTTTTCAAGCGCGCGCGCTCGACCCAGTACAGTCTAGTTTACAGGCGCTAGGCAATATTATTGTATGTTGGTTCATTGAGTGCTGGGAAACTTCTCATTTTGACATGATATTTGACTTTTTTCTATCAGTGATAGATTTAACACACTTGCTATTAATGGCCTAATTTAATTGGTAAGATCATAAATATATGTAAGCCCGATATGTTACAATACTTCAATATTATAATCAAAGTAGGCCTTTACAAATAATAATCACCATTAGTTTGGAGAGTATGAAAAAACCACAAAAATAAGTAAGTTTTAAGAATCACCTTCAGTTCACTGAGCCTTCGAACCTTTATCTACCAGTCAAAAGCTATGGAGTGCAACGCACCATTCCGCCACTGGTGCGGCTAATCTGATTTTAAAACACTTCAGTACATTAAAAAAAATTGTTGTAAGAATTTTCGAGGAGCAGAGATGTACCAAGTGTCTTTGACAGATACATCTTCTCTAATGAACCAGGGTCTGCTAATTACGCGCTCGCTCGCTCGCTCGCCAGTGTGGCCACCCAGTCGCTTGCGCGCTCGCTCGCACGCTTGTCAGTCTGGCCGAACCCTTAACAGTAGATAAGAAGAGAGGCCTCGCAGGGTGAATGGTTTATTTTCTTCTCTCTCTTTCTATTCCGTACATTGGTGTCTAAGTGTGATAATGCTTAGACTGCTTAGGTGCGTCAAGTTAAGATACAAACCGCTTCGTAAAAGAGCTTCGAAATCTCTTAAGTAAGAAACGCCATTAAGCCCGATATTTTAAAAGTAAACAATAAATCCTGAACACGCATCCTTGTCCCCAATCACGATTAGAGGTAGGTGGAACGCAATCCTTTTGCTCGGAAAGGTATCAATCAAGCTTACCTTGAATGTTTCCAATATGGTATAACTTATAAGATGGGGCCTTTGTGTAGTTCATCAAGGTAAGAATGTAACTTTTAAATTAAACGGAGTGTATATTATTTAAAGTGGAGAGAGGGATGGAAGAGGACACACGAAAAAAGGTCGATTTTTATATAAAAACTTTATTTTGTCTAAATAAATCAAATAATTCTCCATTAGAATCATAAAAGATTTTAATTTTCTTCAGGTGGTGACCTCTACAGTTCTTGATTATCTGTCAAGGGCGTCCTGGAATATAATGACAATTTTTCTTCTTTGTTTAAAAATGTTCTCTTCTAGTACCACTATGCTCATGAGTCATGACATATAGTCAATAACTACTGTTGATAGTACCATGTGAAAAAAATTAAACTCTGTTTCTGCCTGAGCAATATTTGATTTATTTTGACCCAAAAAAAATGTTTTGCTATAAATACTGCGAGAAAACACTTGTCATTTTCTCGCGTTCCCTACATCCCCACAATAAGGCCATTCAAATATCAAAATTTGATTGCATAATTTTAACAAATGTATAATTATAAATATAGATTTATTGATACCAAATATTTACAGTTCATGAGTTATAAGGGGTCAAACTTGCTATTTTGCACTTTTGGTGTACCATTGTTAAAGTAAAGTAATGTATGAGGCTGAAATTTAGTTTAACTAGATATTCATTAAAGGTGTACAAAATGACATATTTATAATATTAATATTGTTACTACCCACTTCGGTGGCTGCATGGTCTAAGGCGCTAGTCTCGCATAAGACTAGACTGCCAAAGACGGGGAGATCAGGGTTCGATCCCGGTCTGGTGGAATGAGTGTTTTTTTCCTAAACTGTTTTCCGCTCCACGTCCACAGAAATTTGGGCACACTTCCTCTAAATTAAACCCTCATAATCCCTCAAACATTTGTGTAATTTGTACATATTGTAGACATAGAACCCAAAAGGGTAATAAAGAAGATACGGTAACAAATGTTACCCCTTATAGCCAGTGAAATGTAACGATTTGAAATCGTTGAATCACTATTTTCATCTTATAATTATACACTTGCTAAAAGTGTGCAGTAAAATTGTGATGGTTACATTAACTTAAGGCCTTATTTCAGTGAGACTGAGCCAGGGACCCAGGGTACCCCAACTGAGCCACGTGGGGGACAAGCGCCGGATATGAATCTCTCCTGTGTGGCGGCGGGAAGGAAACATGCGCGACACATTGTCCGGCCATTGTTGGTGCAAGTGTGTGGGGGGAGGAGGGAGGGAGGAGACATACGGCGGCCATTATCAAGATAAACCTTACAATAGGAGGGAGGGGGAACTTAAACAGTAGACACCCCCTGCCCCCTTTGCCCCTTTTTTCAAACACAACACATTAAAAAAAATAATTATAAGCTATGGCAATACCGGTGACGTTATAATATAGAACGCACCCAGTGAATTACGATCAATAGAAAACAATACTGGTTTTATTCATATATGAACAAACAGTGGCGCAATCTTCTTTATCAACAAACACAGACGGCCTTACTCAAACTACTTCGGCCGTGCACGTCAATTTGACTAACTAATGACATGACGTAATCTTACCTAGACTGTACCATTTATTTTTCTTGAAAAAACAAGAAAATGATAGCGCACCTCCTTAAAATGTTTTCTTCTGGACATTTTATCTTTGATTATATAGTTTCAAAATATGGGTACCAATAATTTTATTTTTCTCATCGAGTCTCATTACCCGTTCGGGCAATACGTATGTATAGACTTGTACATTAGTTACATTATTTTAAGAAAAAGGCATATTAAACAATTTAAACCAGACCAACATAAGTTTTTTTTAGCACCGAGTCCTACTATTTGTTGTTATACAAATATGTACTAATTACGCTAATGCGTTAGGGAAGATAAAGGTTGAAGTGAAAGAAGTGTGCTCGCATTTGCTTGGAGAAAGAATGTAAAACAAATGAGGGAAAACCACCCTCAGTACAACCGACCGGGATTCGAATCGCGATCTCTCTGTTATCGGTAGTCTAGTCTAACACGAAAATGAAGCCTTAAACCATGCGGCCACCGAAGCAAGTTATCATAAATTAACTAAAGCCTGGGGTAGGGAATGGGCCCAGGGCACAGAGAAGGATCCTTGTCTGTGGCCCAGGGGGAGTCCTTCGAGATAACGAAAGATGTTTCCTTGACTCGTGAAAATGTCAAAATGCAATTTAAAACGCCTTCGTACCCTCTACATAGGTTTGACTCACACCCGTGCCCATGCAGGTTAAGAAGTCAATCTCATCTGCTCTGGTTTCCCCTGTTTCGGAGAGGTCGAGGCTCGAATCCCGGTCGAGTGTACTGAGCCATTTTATTTTTATTCCCGTAAAAACCCATAAACTGTTTCCCACTCTCTCTACACGCATATAAAGCCGACATAATTCTTCTAAATTCTACCCTCACATACCTAACCCCATTTTTGTAAATAGGTCGGGCGAGTAAATAAGACCGGGTGCACATAAAAAAGGGGAGTTTTATATAACAAGAACTATAGGCTATCCAGCGTAGGAATGTAGGTGAGAACTAGCAAAGGCACCATATCTACTCTCATATATATATATATATATATATATATATAAAATAAGGCCCCCGTATCCGCCGATTCAGTATCCGTGGTTTCAGTTCGGTTTACCGCTGCCCAATTTTATTTATTTTTAATTAATGGACAAACTCTTTTATATGTCACAATCCCTACACCATCACCCCAATTCATCGGCTCATCGTAGGCATTGTGCTATCATATTGCCGTCATCATAATCATTATGATCATCATGATCGTCATGGGCATCATCATCATCATCATCATGAGATCGTCACAACAAGAAGAATGGGGAATAGTAAGTACGCTGTAATGTACAGTCGACGTTATTATTATGTTCTTAATTTAATGTTGGTAATGTCATACTGTGAATAACTTATCAATTAAACTTTACCGTATTTATGTATGTTACATGAATATCACGTTATATAATAGTTCGGTATTATCCGTGGTTTCACGTAACTGTGGTAGATCTGGGAACGTAATAGCTGCGGATATGGGGGGCGGGGCTGCCTACTGTATTCGCTAAACCATATGATTTGTAAGATTATATATATATTGGAGCTGGCGTACCGTTTGGCAGTTAAAACTTCAACAATAAACAATATTATTTTTAATTTTGATCGTTTTTAGATTATTTAAACATGAACTCATGAAAATAATCGTCTGCATGTCTCTTTTGTGGATGTGGTTCTGTAGTTCACTTAAAAAAATGTTTTACAAACAAGAGCTGCTAAAAATTAAAAAAAGGTTGCTTTTTCTTTTGAAATTAAGATGGCGAACCAGACGCCATACAAAGTGTTTAGTGTGTTCATGCGCATATGTTTACAAAATAGAAACGTTTTATTTTGAAAATAGTATTTTGTATGGCTCTTTCTCTGAGTTATAAAAAAAAGTATTTATTTTGGTGACCAATAATAAGAAGATACGAGTGTGAATAAACTTTATTTATTTATTTGTTCATGCACTATAATATCTCCAGTTGTCACAGCCACGAAACAAACCAGATACAGTTTTATTAATATTTTGTGTTCTTTTAATAAATTACGAAAAAGCAAATTATAAAGTAATCCTTAGGAAAGTATCACTATACTTGTTTGATTAACACTTTTTATTGATGAGAGTACTACTATGAAAATCATAATTATTTCCACATAGGCTAACATAAGTGACTTTCAGTCAATGTTTGCAAAAAAAAAAAATCTTCTGCTAGTTTTTAGTCAGTACCACTCATACGCCGGATAGAGTATTTGGCGCGCTGACGCCACAAAAAGGTGAACACTTTGCTAAGACAGAAAATAACCTGGCAAAGAATCGCAGCATCAAAGAGGCATATTCTGAACTTTGAAACAAACGAGGAATCTGCGAGTAATAAGAAGATGGCGCTATTGAGTTGCCGATACAACACTAAAATATTCCGGTCCCCTTTTATCTACCTTTTGCACGCCTCAGTAGGTAGTATGCAAAGCGTCGGATCTTTTTATCAAGAATGGCAGTCTTCCTCCACTTTCAGCCAGAGTTTTTTTTATTGCGACATTTAATGTGCACTTTATAAACACATTGTCACATTGGCAAATATTTAAAATATCAACTTAATTTATCAGGGTACTTGACACTTAAAATCCAGCCCTGGGGATAAGCAGCCCAGTTTTCCTACGATTAGCTTTCTGAAAGGCCTACCATAATCCTAATATACAAGGTGATTTGAAATTATGTGTACACAATTTAATGTGAGATACAAACTACTAAAACAAACCTTTTTCGTTAATGAATGTACGTCCGCAAAAAAAAAAAAAAAACTATGGTGCTAATGGACGCTGCTATGCGGCGCGTCAAATTGCTATTTTCCACAGTCATTCTTAAAGTGGATTTATAAGTGTAGCATAGAGCATTTCACGGATTCTGAGATGGCTGATATATATCTAACGTATGGGGCTGCCAATGAAAATGGAAGAGCTGCTGTAAGATTGTTCTGTGACCAGGATCCTATAAAACATGTGCCGAACCACCAAACATGTGCGCGTTTGCACCGGCAGTTGTGTGAAACTGGAACATTCCATGTAAGCATGCATGATAACATTGTAAACTACTGCAAATAAAAAGTTGTTCACAATTATTTTTGCCTCTCATTTATGTACCAGCAGCGCCCTCTATCACTTAAGGGTGATGTCTGCGGACATACATTAATTAACAAAAAAAAGTTTGTTTTAGTGTTTCCTATATTCCATTAAAGTGTGTACGGAGAGTTTCTAATCACCCTGTATAGAAATATTCTGGTATGAAGAAAGATCAGCCTATATCTCGTCAGCTGTCTTAGCTCGATAGCACTCATGTCTACTAAGTTGAGGGCTTGGGTTTAATTTAAACACCCACAAAATGTATTATTGGTGAAATGTGGGTTTCCCCTTTCGCAGTAAAGAATTAACGGCTGTGGGGTTGGGTGTTGTGTCTGTTCTAGATATAAGTTAGTTTATAAGCCGTGTGTTGATATAATCAGTCGGTTCAAATAGTGCACGTTAAATTCTTCAAATATATATGGGGAAAATATTGAACAGCCTGAATACTGGGTGTTGTTCTATAATTGAGTAAAATAAGTCGTGTGCTAATAGCAGAAGTTTCAGATAAATAGGCGTATCTAATTATTTTTTTACAAAACCAACCATGTATAATGAAAGCTACCTACGCCGGTAGCGTGGGACATACGCCCATTAGAAATGCGATAAGGCCTTTTTCTGTGGGATTTGCACCCAGACGTAATAATATAGTGAGACTTACGGCCGCATTCCTGCATATTGTTTATATGTAGAGAGAGAGAGGTTTATTTACCTAAAAGTGAAGTTCCGCTAGCTTCAGCCCTGAAATTATATATTTATCTCTAACAGCTTTCTTTCAAACTTAAAACAAGCTTAGAATTGGCAATATGTTGTGAAGTAACACATTGGCTTGTTTAAAGGTTTCTTGTTATTTAAAAAAAATCCGTTTTGGTTTTTCTTAAATAAAACTCGCTCTTAGCCGAAGTCATTTTTTTTATTTGATCTTTTTTTATTTCTATAATCAGCTCTTAGTTATGTTAACTCGAGTTAAAGTTTTATTTCATTCTTCAATCAAATTTCTGTGAATATGCCAAAGTTTTCAAGCATTTGTGCAGGTGCCAGTGCTTTCAAAATTTTGTAAGGCTGTTTTTATTTTTGTATCCATCTTGATACATATTTTTTTTCTATTTTTTACTAGGTTCTCCGATATAGTTAGACCTGAACGCAAATTAAGTGTTAACTGCTTCTGGCGTACGGCGTTGGATCAGAAGAAATATGTTTGGTTGCTCGGTTCCTACCAGCCTTCAGCTTCCTGTTCTATCCATCCCTTTACATCATTGCTGGTTAAATGCAGTTTTCCCTGCACATCCCAGAGAACCACAGGATACAAAGGATTGGTCAACCACTGCTTCAAGAAGTAGTCGAAATATAGGGTAAGTTTTTCGTAGGATGGAGCATTCGCCACGATGTTAAGTCACCGATCTTCAACATGCTTAGGTGGGAGCAACCACAAAGCACCAAACATTTTGAACATTAGTTGAATGCCCTTGTCTTCCTGGTTCTCTCGCGCGAGGCCAAACTCTTGGATTATCCGCCATAAGCTTTGAATGAGACGAAAAGTAAAGCCCGACAGCTGTGCAGACGGAAGCACTTGCCTCAAAGCATTGATAATAGCAACTTCAAGATCATACTTTATCACCTACAGTGACCAGTTAGGCAACCATTCCTTCATCTGAGAATATAAGCATTCATATGTAGCTTGTGATTGGTCAGACAGCAGGGCGAACAGCACAGGATGAATGTATGTCTCTTAATAGTTGCTGCCGATGTCAGTATGCACAGTGTATAGTTGTTGGAATTGACTTGAGCATGTTTAAAATGTTATATCTACGAATAAAGTGTCACTATTCTGAGTCAAGGTCTGTGTATCTTCAACACCAAATAATAGTATCTTCCTCTCAACAACTGGCGTGTATTCATTCTTGAGGAAACTGCTTCCGTCTGACAGAGCTAAGCTTGTGTGTCTGATATCACCAATTCACTTCTGTTTTTAGGATTTTGCTGAGTTCCTAGAGAATTTATCCTTGCTTCGCATAAGGCCGTCTTCACATTGTCATATTTAGGGAATTTAGCTACAAAAGAGTACCTTTTGGGTTTTTTATTCGTGGAATTCATCTTTAAAGATCCTGTGAAAAGGTAATGACAGTTCTTCGCGCACTCGTTTCTTGGTCACCTCCATCAGTTTCCTTATTTTGTCTTTTGCAACATTTGCTACACATAAGCGTTCCATCCCAGGAAGAATCTGCCTGTCCGCTGATAGCCTTATCCTACCTATCCAGCATCATTTTATCATTTATACACACTTAGATAGTCTCAATTTCTGTTTTTTGGTGTAAGCGATGTGGGTATCCATCCACCACAAGGCAAGGCTTCCTTTTTGATGTTTATTTGAAGTTCCATGGCAAACAAAACAAAGTTAACGCGAACACTTGGTGTGTTGCAAGTCTCACTTCCCAATTATGCTCGAGCCGATATAAGTTCATCCAAATTGTAAACATGAGACTATTTGCACAACCCACCGATCGCAGGTCCACGCAGCCACTACGCCAGTGGGTACCCGGGTAAACCCATTAGTTTTGTCTTGATTCATTTGCTGTGTAGAGGATATCGGGCTTAAAGAGTCCAGCAAAGATCTACAGTCAATATGTCAATAAATTGTTTCTCTTCTTCTACGCGAATTCGAGCACAATTCATCTTAATTTTACCATTCTAATGCCTACCCTATTTGTGTAAATAAGCAAAGCGCGCCAGTACAAATATCAAACGGAACACAAAAAATAATTAAAAAGTTGGGAACTGTGCTTTTAAAACTTCGACTTTTTTAAGCATATATTTTATACCGTTTTATATGCCCCAAATGTATTATTTTTAAAATTTTTATTGCCTATTACATTTTGTATTGAAGGAAATCAAATATATAAACTGGAGGTGGGTGTGATGCTGGGCGACTATCACCGAAATTTATCAAATAAATCTCTCCTGAGGTAGGTAGTGATTTACATTAGTCCTACCATGGGAGCCGCTAGTTAATTAATCGTTACTTGTATTGTGGCTGGAGCTATAGACGTCAATGTATGGCTAAGAATGGTCAAATCCATATAGTAGCTCAAGCCCGTAAACAAATAGTCCACTAAATTAAGTAAGACACATGGGATGGAGCCAGGGTTACACCAAACTTCATTAAGTTATTTATTGTTTTATCAGGCGGTTAACACAAGCATCTTATACCATTGTATCGCATAAGTTCGAAAAACATTCCTGAATTGGCTTTATCCCCATTTTAAGCGATATTAATGAAGAACTATACCGTTTTTATGAGATAGACACAACTGTGTGCTAACTTTTAAAAATTTGTACCTAACCTAAATGATGGGGTGGAAGAAATATCGAAATAAGGTCAGTATTTTTGCAGTTTTTATAATTAAATAAATACAATACTGCTTCCGTAGATACGTTTAGTAAGTTTCCATATAAAGTCATCTCAACAGTTTTTTATACATGTTATGGACCATAGACCAAGACAAAACAATAAAAACGTGATTTCATTTTATAAAGCAAGATTCAAATGTAATTTAAAACGTCATGTCCATACGAATCAATTATCAGAATATTTTTTAATTACTGCACTTTGTTTTTATTATTATTATTATTATTATTATTATTAAGCACCGCGTCTTACTAACCGTTCGGGTTATACGCACTTACGCTAATGTGTAGTAGGGTGATTGTGAGATGAAATTGAGGACCTACAGTTTAACGTGGAATCCGAACCAAGGTGGAGGCCTGGCATTCCCCACATTCACAAGATGGCTTGTCAGAGGTGAAGGAAGGGTTTGGTAAACATATAAATCTGTGCCGGGACCGAGGATCGAACCCCGGCCGCCAGCACAGAAGTCTGACACCTTACCCCTAGACCGCCAGGTCTCACCCTTGTTTTTATTCACACGTGGTTTAATAAAAGGTAATAATTTTTGATTTGACTAAATAGACCA
This sequence comes from Timema poppense, assembly GCA_902141375.1. NCBI lineage: Eukaryota > Metazoa > Arthropoda > Insecta > Phasmatodea > Timematidae > Timema > Timema poppense. The sequence goes on from CABFOV010002132.1 coordinate 66,825, forward strand.
GGGGTCTTCACCCTTTTTATGTCCAAGGACCAAAGTTCAATACTGTATTGAATACTTATTAAAATATTCATATTAGCTCATTATTAAACACTTCTACTCACACTAGAAATTAGGCCTGTCTCACACGGGTGAAATTTTGAATTTCTTGTGACGTAGCCTATGTTCTCTGTTATTTCATATTTTTAGATTTTTCGTAGCAGGAGGTAGCGCGATTTGTTTTGTCTACCATAATTATCATTTGCCAGTTAAAAGTACAATTTTGTACTAAAACGTAACACTTATTTTTCTTTATATAAGAGCAAAAAATTGTTTATAAAAATGACGTGAATTAATGCCCAATGGCTTGGAAATGTATGATAAGAAAGTGTAGAAACATTGTACAATAATGTAAAGTAAATGAGAGTGAAGGAATCCAACCTGAAAGGATAGTTAGTTTAGGTCTAGATAGAAAAACACAATTTTTTCTTCATTTCGTCTCTTATTTTCTTCTTAAAATATTACACTTCACACTTATACATCCACACATTGTTTTAAATTTTCGGAATCTAGGCCTTTTTCAACTGAAGAGAGACAATGAAAAAACACAAAGCAAGATATGCTATGAAACTACATGCTTCTCTAATAATTTGAAATATTAAGAGAAAAATGTTTTTTATCTATGCCTAACCTAACTATCCTTTAAGGTTGGCTTCCTTCCCTATCAATTACTTTACAATATAGTACAATGTTCTACACTGTCTTACTATACATTATAAAATAACGCAAAATATGTATTTATTTTATTAGTTGATTATGTAAAATATACATTTGTATTAATAAGTTTTCTCTTGAAATATATTTTATATAATTCATGAGCCAGCGGGTTCAAGACCCCTGATATAGAGGATGTGCCTGCCCGCATTTACATGGACCTTGCCTCGTTTGCGTTGTCGGTAAGTTTAGGACTTCCCCACCATCTATCGGTGAACCAAGGAACTCGTTCCTTCCTCGCTGCCTGTAAGCTGAAGTCCTGCTTTTACCATTGGCGGGCTAAACCAAAACCAGTAGGCTTTGGCAAGCCACCATAGTAACCATTTTTTTTAAATCATTTAAATTATCTCTAATTTAAGGCATAGCATTACAAATTATAAAATTATTAATCATCATTCATCATGTCTTACTTCCTGTTCAGGTTGTACACATATGTATGATATTCTTAGAGCTAATCTACCCGCATTTACATGGAAAGAGAGTGTGGAAACTTTAGAAAAAAACACCCTCAGTACACAACCAGGATTCGAACCCCAACCTCCCATCATCGCCCAACAAAATAGACTAAAAAAACTCTGAGGTGCCAGAGAGCCAGGCTTGTTATTTTTCTATACTTATACAATGGAATCTTTTTAAGTCTTTAATATATGTGACTTGTCAATAATCACATAGGTAGGCGGGTAGGCCTACTACCTACCTACATAAATACCAACACATGCATACTTGATACCAGTGTTAGCCTGTTTAGTTCACACCTGTAGCTCAGGAATAAAATACATTAAATACAGGTCAATATTGTTTTCAATTCTTTATTCGGGCTTGCCCTTAAGCATTTCTTCATTACTACCTCCTGGATCACCTTTAAAAACTCTAAACTCTTTTTTTAACAATTTGGATAATTTAATTAGTTAGCCTAGTATTTTATTTTGTACAACCTATTAAAAGCTTTGGTGTAATTTCATCAAAGTCATGGGTAACACAGATTAAAATAAACAAAAATTGAGAATCCCTAAAAAGAGTGCCTATTTACATTTTATTTAACTAATTAAATACATCCCAATACAATTTATAAATATTGTAGTGACTACCTGAAGAAAACATTATTGACAATGAAAAAAACCATGTGATCTTTTGACTTAAAACAATATTTTAGAAAAGATTTTTTTTAATTTTGAAAATGTCTAAAGAATGCTTATTAGATACTAAGACCTGTGCTTGATTACTACATTTGAGTCGTAGTTTTATTGAAACTATGTTTTAAGCTAGATAAAGGCCCCAGAATATGTGGTTTGACCTGGAAATAATTAGTACAAAGATGAAATTAAAGCCATTTGCTCTTGAAAAATGTCATAAATAACATATCCAAAGTATACCAAAATATGGTTGTTGGAAAGATGCCATTTTTTCAAAAGAGTGTCCGAAAACAACACTTTCACATAATTATTGAAATACTGACTTCCCTTTCAAAATTAGCTAAATTATATTCCAGACTTTTATTGTTCTTGAGATTTCCTTTCCAATGATACCAAACATAACAGGAAGTAAATACCGGAAGTGGTACTAATATTATTAAAATTACTTTAGGTAACGGGCTGAAATGGATACCTGCTTAATTTTTAAGAAGTGTATGCTAACTGGTGGTGAAGAGACGGTTGTTATTGGTGAAAAAGTGAGTGATGGTATCAACAAAGCTAGCAAACGTCGTAATGATTCTATTAGAGCTGAAGCTGGAATTACTGTACACAAAGAGTGCTGGCGTATTTATATCAACCCAAAGGAAATCAAATTACATCTGAAGAAGAATGTTAAAGTGTCAATTCCTGCAACACGTTCTCAGCAGTCACCATTTATATTAGCGAACATTGCTTGTTTTGTGGCGAGTAGGGTTTTTTATGGTAAGAATAAAGTATCTGAATTAATCCTTGTAAGAACAAGATCTAAGTTTAAAGAAACTATTTTAGAATATTATGAAGAAAGGAAAGATTCCTGGTCAGAAACTGTGAAAAGAAGATACAAATTTGTGCAGGGTTTATTTGCAGCAGATGCTGTTTATCATCATATATGCAGTAGGTACTCATTTCCGTACTGGGAAGAGTGTACATCCTGTTTTACGGAAGCGCCTTTCCTCAACCTTGCTAGATGAGGCACAACACATTCCAAAATGTGGAACACCCAAGGAAGAGGAAAAAGAACAAGAGAACATTGCTTGTTTTGTGGCGAGTAGGTTTTTTTATGGTAACAATAAAGTATCTGAATTAATCCCTGTAAGAACAAGATCTAAGTTTAAAGAAACTATTTTAGAATATTATGAAGAGAAAAAAGATTCTTGGTCAGAAACTGTGAAAAGAAGAGACAAATTTGTGCAGGGTTTATTTGCAGCAGATGCTGTTTATCATCATATATGCAGTAGGTACTCATTTCCGTCCTGGGAAGAGTGTACATCCTGTTCTACGTAAGCGCCTTTCCTCAACCTTGCTAGATGAGGCACAACACATTCCAAAATGTGGAACACCCAAGGAAGAGGAAAAAGAACAAGAGTAGGTACTCATTTCCGTCCTGGGAAGAGTGTACATCCTGTTCTACGTAAGCGCCTTTCCTCAACTCTGCTAGATGAGGCACAACACATTCCAAAATGTGTAACACCCAAGGAAGAGGAAAAAGAACAAGCTTTCATAGAAGTGGCTAAATATTTCAAAGATCATGATAATGAACAATTTATAGTCAAAGATCTTGTAAAATGGATGGAGAATTTATTACATCAATCCGATTTTGTGTATCAAACAGACATGCCTCCAGCCCCAACTTCTATCATGAAACTTATTCATTAGTAAATGCAAAACAAGTTGTGGAAATAAATGTGGATGCCAAAACAAAGGATTTAAGTGTTCTGAAGCGTGTTCGGAATGCAGATGTTCCTGCTTCGACAGTGAACCAGCTGACATTGTAGTGGATAGCTTCAGTGACTTTGAATATCACTATTTTTAAATGCTTCACTGTCCGAATACCTTTTAAACATATTTCAGTCACAATGTATTCCATGAATCAAATCAGTTGTATAATTTTGGTAAATGTTTCAATTGCATATGTATACTACCTATATAATTAATCATATTATACTTTGAATATCTTATGTTGTCTACGTTATGGCTTATGTTGAAATATCGTTACAAAATAAGTATATATTGTATTTCTAATACAATGTGATTGCATATATCTTATGTTAGTTTAGTATAACTTTATTATTTACCTTGTGGGATATACAATGCATTCATCATGATTCATTAGTTCCACTTACGGTAGCTACTTACGGGTATGGTTGGTATCATTGAAAAGTAAATTTCAAGAGGAACAATAAAGGTCTGGAATATAATTTCGCTAATTGTGAAAGGGAAGTCAGTATTTCAATAATTAACTGTGAAAGTGACGTTTTCGGACACCATTTTGAAAAAATTGCATCTTTCCACCAACCATATTTTGGTATACTCGGGATATATTATTTATGATAATTTTCAGGAGCAAATGGCTTTGGTTTGATCTTCGTACCAATTATTTCCATGTTTAGCAAATTTTTTTTAATATAACCAGGCTTCTAATAAACATAATTATGAACAATAGCCTAAAATGGATTACTGCATAACAGTGCAGAAAATGAGGCATCTAGCTTATGTCAGAGAAAAATTGCAACTGGAATGCCTAATCCAAACAACAGAACCCAATACTATGAGTGTATAATATATGGCATGCAAATAAAATAATCTGTACAAGAAACCATGAAAGTGTATAATTTACATGCAAATAATACACTAATCTCTACAAGAAACTATATTAAGATTATAATATTTGTTAAACAAAAAATAATTCCAATAGATTTATGCAAGGAAATATTATATATGCATAAAATAGTGTAGGATTATTTTTTTACTGAAATATATTGTTTTAGAAATAGTGCAGTGTAGTTATAGATAGATATGATACAAATAAAACATATTTTTAAATTAACATTTTTGAGACAATTCTATATGCAATACTGTTAAGCTTCTTTAAATAAATTAAATGCAAACTCGCCGATTGAAAAAGCAAGGTCACAGAAAATAAACAGTCGCACTTACCCTATGGAGCCAGCGCGTCGTTTCTGGATGACCTTGCTGGGGTCAGTCCCTGTGCAATAAACATCACTTTGTTCATATAGTATTTATTATACAAAATCAATTGCTCTAACAAAGAAAGTTGCATGTTCAGCAAAAGTACAAATGTAAATATTTAATCTTTAAATATCTGACAAGAATTAAACAATGTAGGCAACAAATGTATTTTTCATCATTATATTATGTTTCTTTGTGTTTCAATTGAATTGTGGGATACAGCTCTATTTGAAGGTTTGACCAACTTGATAGGGAGTCACAAGAGCTGAACATGGAGTTACAAGAATAGGATTAAATGAATATGGTCTAAGTATGTACACAAATCCTCTTGAGAAATTAATTGGATCATCCTTTGTTAATTTACAATGACCTTACCTGAATATTACAGTAATAATATGAGTACAAATGGCAATTCAGACCTTTTAAAATGCAAACCATCGATAACCCAAGATGAGCCAGTCCAGAGCTAAGCTTTTGCCGAGGACACAAAAATGTTAGAGGCGTATTAGAACTTTTTTTATTATAATTATTTAAATTAAATAAGCTAATATTTATTTTTAAATAAAGGAATAACATTTAAATATTTTATCGGATATTAAGAATACTTATAAATTTAATGACAATGACTAATTAATTAAATGACCTGTAGAGCAATTGGCTAAGTACCCATGTGTTCAAACTCTTGTATAAGAGAAATTACTTTAACATTAAAAGATTAATAAGGGTCAATGAACCAAAAAGTGAGACTGTCTCGCTTAGTCAGTAGCGTGTCTGTCTACTGAGATAAGGGCCCAGGGTTATATTTCCTGCATGGCCGAAAAATTTATCATTGATTAAATGTGAGTTTACCCTTTCACAATGATGAATTAATGAGGACTGTATGTTGTGCCTGTCATAATCTTAAGTTAGATTATAAGGTATATGACGCTATGACCGGCGCTAGCCGATAGTGGAAAATATATTGCTTTAATAAAAAACAGACCCAGGCCACAGGGTGAAAACAGTAATGGACGTAAAAAAAAATTTGAACAGTAGTGTGTCAAACTCTTTTCATCACAATGGCCACATTGAAGATTAAAATTCTGAAGGGGCCACATTTCAAAAAATTCAAGATTTACGCAATCTTGGGGGAAAAAAACAACCAACTCAAGTATAAAAATCCTTATTATTACAATTAAAAAAAACAGATTTCTGGAAAAGTGTTAGAGGAAATTAATAGTGATTCTAAGAAAAATGCACTTTTACTGCCATCTATGAATAAGATTTTTTTTTAACAATTTGGATAGTTGCTAGATTTCCCCAATTAATGTAATAATACCAAATGTGTTATTTCTACCATGTTAATAGTAATAATAATACAAATAGAGCTGCATGGTTTGTTGGCTCATCAAAAGGTCTGTGGGCCACATAGAAGCATGCATCAGGCCATGTGTGGCCTGCCGACCGCAAATTTAACATGCCTGATGTACAATATTCATAGATTACTGGTATAACAGTTTTTACAAAGACTTTAAAGCAATCATTGGAGCTATTTTCTCCTATATCCAAACCCTAAATATGAAAAGTGCAACAGAATCCATGAAACTAACAGAAGTGTCACTGCAGGCATCACATAAAAATAAATGTTATGTAGTAGGTAGGGAAACCATATGCAGCTCAACCTTCGATAGGTAGAAACTAAAATTTCCAGAAAAAGTATTTAAAAAATAAGTTAGCCTATACAAAATGTATTGTTTCAATCTATTATAAGTATATAGGGAGAGAACAAAACATTCAATCTGTCACTAAATAAAGTGTCAAAAAATACAAATATGCCCATAAATAAACAGGACGAGTGCATAGTATAGTGTGCACAAGAAGCTAACACACATTATTTTCCTTTATAGCATTCATAATCGCTACGTGTATTTTGTACATGGAATAAAGTTGATTTGAATCTAAGTTTTTATGCATTATGTACAGAGTCACACATAAACAGCTACCTTTAACCTGGATGTATCTGTCAATGATAATGTGAGGAAAGGTAGGTAATTAACAAATAAAAGGCCACTTTACATAGCAGACGAAAAATATCTTCTATAATTTATGTTTGAAATTTTTAGTGGTCATGCTTGTTTGCTATTTACGAGTTTTCTTTGTTTTGGCATCTGTGACTGTGATTATAAATATGATTAAGAATATAGAGGGAATATTTTATTCTTGATCCTGTTATTGAAAAGTATACCATAATATTCATGATAAAATAAAATCAAAAAACCAAACAAGTGAAGTAAGAAAAAGTGAAACTATAAAAATATGAGTTTTCATGTTATTTGAAAAAAAATACTACATTAATGTACATAGTGGTCTAGTAAATAAAATTGTATGCATTTTATCTTATATACCAGTATAAGTAACTAATCTTGTTTGTTTAATATATGTACTTAATTGTAATGTTTAGGAGCTTAAACATGAGTGTGCAGGTTGAATGAGATCCATAAATTTAGAGAAATTTTCTAAATGTAGGATTAAATGTTGATCATAAAAACTAGATCATGTTTGGACTATAAGTGATATATTTTGAGTCTAAAAAAGAGTATAGTTAAAAGTGAGTAAAAGGCATTCAAAAGAATCTTATATTTTTCTAGTTTGCTAGTTTCAATTTGTGCTGTGAATGTCGTCCGAATAGTTGGGCACAATCCAAAGTATGCAAAAATAGGCCTTCTAAAGCATAAGTGTGTCGTTCCCAGCTATTTCTAGACAATTATTTTTTTACAGTTACACTTTTATTAATATTGCTTCATTAAACATTGTTTGATTTGCCTTGATAATTTTTTTAAATGTGACTTGACAGTAGGATTTTAAATAAGCCTATTTAACATTCTATCCCTAGGCCTATTTCTAATTGGCCACCATGGTAACTTGTGAGAAGTCTCATAAGTGTTTAATGTTGTAGATAATTTTTCTATTAAGTTGTGAATTAGAGATGGCACAAGAAGATGGTCAATATTTAGCTCTCCAATCATTAGATAAGGCCTGCTTGGAGAGAGAATCTGTGTGCAAAGATCAACTTTGTTTGGATTAGTGCAGTAGTCATATTGATTGATATTTTCCAAGAGGCTTGTACGAGTTCAAAGAACCTATATTTGTAAATGTACTGTAGCCTGGTTGGTAAAGTTACCGTAGTTAAAGTTTATCAACAACCGCGAAAAAGGCTTTGAATTATTTACGAAGTGCAATGTATATGGCAGGTTAAATGTGTAGATATTCGCAAATTTATATCCTCATACTTCACTATAAATAGGAAACATATTTGTATAATTAGTATTTAACAATTAGGATAATTCGTGCTACAAAATAAGTGTGTGACAATGCATAGACGATATAAACAAACAAGTTTTTCTCAGCATTGCTGTCAAGCACATGAATGAACAGAGCTGTAATAGATAAACGGCTAGTAGGAACATTTTTACGGCTCTTATTTGTATGTCATAGGAGATAACGTTTTGTCTTAATAAGGAATACTTGGCTAATAACTAAAGTAGTTATTATTTATTTGATATGGTTACAAATAAATGATCAAGGACAATTTGCAATGACATTTACCTGGTACAGATTGAGTCGTTACAGCAGACATCTGAATGTAAATTCATGCGTCACACTTTACTTTTCCTTCGAATTCACTGACACTAACAATATTTTTAAGTAATTTAAAGAATGTGTCACTATTACTAAACTTTTGGTAAAAAAAATTAACAGTTCTGTTTACAGCAACATGGAAGCCATATTTCTATTCTCGTACATTTCGTTGTAGTGCGAGAAAAATTGTATGAAAAAATAAATATCTTTCATTTCTGCTATCTATTGAGAATAATACTAAGCACAAATAGATGTGTTTCACGACCATAATAAATTAATTTGAAGCAGCTATGTAATTAAAGTTACAATTCAGAACTAGTTTAGACATATTGTAGGGGAACGGATGTGTAAGGTGAAATATTTTGTGTTTTAAATCATACTTATTTAAAAGTATTCTAAATAGTAGACAATGTTTACATCTAGTCAAACAAAAAAGCCAAAAAGTCACGATCGATAACAATAATGCAGTCTAGGTAAATCCAAGTAGAGTGACAGATAAATATCCCTTAGTATTTCCGTATTAATTGGGCTATTTGATATAAATATGTTGGCAGTATTTTAAAATAACATATTTTGCGCGTATTTTAAAATAAAAAACTTGCATGGTAATACTTATTATTAAACAGTAGAAGATGAACCCATCTGTCTCACAGGAAGAGCCATTCTCAGTAGCAACCCTTTCATTCCTAAGCCAATTACAAATAGTATTTATTTAAAATCCAATTTCAAAATGTTTTAATGCAGTTCTCAACTTTATTTGAATATAGATGTACAAAATATAACTATTTTTAAGCGACAAATAGTAGTTTATTAATTTATAACAAGTGAATGATTAGTGTATCTGGGCAGAATGATCAGTAAAAATGGAAGCATAGCTGGAGAAATCAACAGACGGTGAATGCATCTTGGAGAGTAGTTGGATTTAAGTGGACTTTGCAAAGAAAGCAGTAGTATCAAAATAGGCCAAACTTGAAGTATATAAAAGTGTGTTAATGTCAACATTGTTTTATGTATGTGAATCTTGTGTTTGTCAGAAGAAATACAAGAGCAAGGTGAATGTGGTTGGGATGAGCTCTCTTAAGATATGTGTGTGAAATACTTTATGGACAGTCAGTAGTGATTGGGTGCTGAAGGAGTCTGGTTTGTAAGGGAATCCAATAGGTCAATGTGAAAGCAGTGTCTTACATTGGTTTGAGCATGTTAAGAGGATGAATGTGGATCAAAAGGAAAAGGTAGGCCATGTAAGATGTGGCTCAATGTTGTAGGTGAATGTGTGAAAATGAGAAATATCAAAAGTTTTAAGAATAAAAGAGCATGTAAGCCTAGGACTCTGTGTATGGATGTTGTTGCAAAGCAAAGGAAGTATATAAGGAACTGTGGGGAATGTTAGTGGTGATGGATTAAGTATGGAGTTGTTTTTTGAGCTACATGTACGATTTCTTGCTCACTCGATAAGGGAATGGCGTGATTATGTAAGTATGTATGTAGGACTATCTGGTGGTCCCTCAAATTTGGCATTTAATGAATGTTTTATTTCATTTATTCACAAAAATTTATTAAAAGCTTCCACTAATACTTTTTAATTGACTAATGAATAATTTCTATTTACACAATCTAGTAATTAAATTTACTAAAAATATAAATAGAATTGTGATAATTTTATTTACACCATTTGTGGGAACATGAGTTTCCAGTTTTTAAAGAGTAGGCGAGCTTTTTTTGAAAATAGACTCAAGGTTACTTTTATTCAATGTTCAGGGGGACCACTTAGTTGAGTTGGATTTTTTCAATCTTATTTTAGGTGAATATTTGTGCAAATTCTCTTCTATAGTGTAGATTAAAAACAAAATGTGGTTAACACTAAAAAAAATGTAATTATATTATTTTATTTAAAATTCATATCTGTCAAAAGTTATAGTTTTAGATCATATGACTTGACGTTCAAATAACTTTTAGTAGTTCCAGATATGGCATTCTCATTCTATACTTGCTATCATTCTTTCATTTATTTTTTTTAGGTATTTAACGTGCACTTTTTGAACCAACTGATTATATAGGCACACAACATATACTAACTTAAATCTAGAACAAACACTGTGAACGGGGGAGGGCGGGGGAGAAGGACCCACATTTCATCAACAATCAATTTTTCAGCTATACCAGGAAGGACCCTTAGCTCAGTAGACAGACAAGCTACCAACTGAGCTAGGGTGTCAACCTGGATTCTCTCCCCCTTCCTCCAAAATTAAGCTCTTAGTAATGTATGTGCTAATACATCCCTAGTAAGTAGGCTAATTTAATATTCATCAACCTATGATGATGCAATGAAAGCCATTTTACTTTTCAAAGATGTCAGTAGCAGTTTCTAGAGACAATTTTATGTAGCCAAAATAGGCCTATATTGTGGTAAAAAACAGACCTCTTTTATCATATTTAAAAAATATATATTATATAAATTTTTACTGAACAAATTTGTGGTGTAAAAATTGAAAATAAAATTCCACTCCTTACTAATAACTAGTGGAATGGAAAAGGGGTCATTTCAAGTAACCAATTCCTGTAAAAGTCTGAAAAACTAGTTTATTTACTGTACCTAGATTGTTAGCACATAGACCAAAAAACTTTACTCAAATTTTTTTCCTGTGTTTTCTTAGCAAAAACTGAATAATCCTGAAAATTTAAAATCTTAAAACCATGTGTAACTGAGAAAAAACCTTCTTCTGTGCCTGTAGAGTCTAAGGCGCCATTTTCTTATTGTACTAGACTGCCGATGACGGGGAGATCGAGGTTCAAATCCAGGTCGGGTGGTTTTTTAAAATATTTATTATCTAAATAAGATAATATAATACAATTGTTTTCCACTCTCCCCTCACACAAATGCAAGCATACTTCCTCTAAAATGCAACCTTCCTCATCCTTAACTCATTAGTGTAATTAATACATATATTTATCACCTTAACAGGTAGCAAGACGTGATACAAAAAAAATATGCGAAATATGTGTTTAGATTGCTTTTAAAAAATACAGCATGAACTTTTTTTTGCAGCCAACAATGAGAACATTTTACTATATTGGTAGTATTATTTTGTTGGTATTAGTACTATCTAATAAAAGTGACAGCTGCAGATCACTTAACTTGATTTATGAATTTATCAAAATATTTTTTACATTTATTTGAGGTATTTAATGTGCATTTTCCGAACCAACTGATTATATTAGTACACGTGAATTTCTATGAGTGAGAGCAAAAGAGCCTACCAATTTTGCCAGGAAAGGTATTTTCACATAACATCCAGGATAGTTTTACATGCTACTTAATCAACATGGGAATGAAGGCATTGCTTACTCTCCAAAGGAACTTGTGCTTTGGATTTTTATTACTCAAGAAAAATCCTTCAACTGGCTGGGTTTGAACCCAAAAACATCAAATTAAGGTGATAAATACAATAAACATTTGAATGATTAAGGCTGTTTGTCATTTGGTATTGCACAAAATTTTGGGGTATTTATCAATAATCAATTACCCACCTCAGTGGCGTAGTTAGCTTACGCGCTTGTTTCGTGTTAAGTTAGAATGCCGATGACAGGAAGATTGAGGTTAGAATCTCGGTCACGTGAACTGAAGGTGGTTTTTTTCTAAATGGTTTTCAACTCTCCCTCCACACAAATGCAGATTCACTTCCTTTAAATTCAATCTTCCCAGTTCCTAACCCATTAGTGTAATTAGTACATAGGCGTATAACCCAAATGGGTAGTAAGGTGTGGTGCAAAATAAATAAACTAATCAAACAATTTAAATAATCATGTTATTAGAGCATGTAATGTAGTCTAGGATTTTAATAGGAAGCCTTTGCTGGGAGGACTTATTTTGTACCAAAAACTTACTGTAATAGTATTTAGTTAGGATAAAAATCCATCCAGAATGGTAGGAAGTCCATTTTGTAGGCCTTTTATTTTACCAAAATACTAAATATAAACTCAGATGGAACTATGCAAGGTAATCAAGCTTTCTTTTTTTCAGAGTAACAAAATTACATTATAATAATTATTAACAAGTACCTGCTTCAGTGGCTGCTCGTAAAGCTAGACTGCAGATGATAGGGAGATTGGGCTTCAAATTATGGTATGGTGTACAGAGGGTGGTTTTCAACTCTTCCTCCACACAAATGCAGATACTTCTTTGAAATCCAACCTTCCTTATCCTTAGCCAATTAGCATAATTAGCAGTGGCGCAGGAACTAGGGGGTACGGGGGTAAATTTTACCCCCCCAAGAAATGGAGGGGGGTAAAAAGTATAATTTTTACCCCTCCGCTCTCAAACAAATATAATAAAACTTTTAGATACTAGAAAGATCTTGTTGAGGCAAGATACACAGTTCACTCTAAGGTAACATAATACAATTAAAATATAATCCTGTTTCGAGTGGTTTTATTGGCGAGTCCTGACCTATCGTAGGTATTGCTTAGTGCTTGGGACAGCAATCACCAGTCTCCACCACGCCCTTCTGCTAGGCGCGACAGTGCTGCTATGTTACTTTACAAGTCCACTTGTGACTTGTGCCAAAGTCATGGAGGGGGAGGGGTTGAGTCAGAAGAGAGGTAGGGGTTGTAAATACCGTCTGGTATTCACTCATTCACGTGGGGAGTGGTGACTTGAGTGTGTCATCAGGCAACAAAGATACGTTTGTTTTTTTACTGTTACCTTACGTCTTACCAATTGAAGTGGACAATGAAGAGATCTCATGATGGGAAGATAACAACAAGCAGAGACAATCAAAAGAACAATGTCCTGGTAAGTTATAACAATGAATTAAAACTGATCAATAAATTATTATCATCTCTTAGAAAGATAATTCCATTTCAATTGGTCACTAAAATTATTCTTTTATATATACAGAGCCTAGAGAAAGTCTAATAATAAAATTCTGATTTTGAGTTTCAAATAAAAATATTTTTTATATCTTTTATAGATCGCTTATACTTCAATAAAGATTTATATTTTTATATATATATCGCAGGTGCTGACGATTGCAATTTACTGCAACATCAAGATGGAACCAATGAAACTTTTGCAACCAGTTCCGGAGATAAAATATCACTATCACAGTTTGAAGCCAACAATGTAGAAGCAGCGGGACATTCCTCAAAATTTGGTACTCATAAAATGATTAATTATTATACACTTACTCAAGTACAATCAGGGGGCGCACCCACGGGGGTAGCTTTGGGGTCTGAAGCCCTCCCCCAGAAGTTAAGGATATTACAAAAATATTATTAGCATTATGTTCCGTCAATTAATCAATTATATTTTTTAATTATATTTATTATAAATTAAATTTGTACAGTAATTAGGGCTTTTCAAAGGATTACTTTTTTATGTGGATTTTAATTTTACTGTTAATTTTCACTTAAATGAAAACTGGACCTGTGATAATGTAATATTTTCTAGAAATGGTTAAAGTATTTACTCTTTGTACATAGAGTTTTGAAGTGGGTACAGTACTTGAAATTATTATGTTAGAGCAATTATGTAAATACTATTGTATCAGCAGTTGAGATATTAATATATGCCCCCACCCCCACCAACTGCAAATCCCGGGTGTGAAGAAGAATGTGTAAACACAGACCTGTTAACCAGTGGCGTACACAGTGACAGAGGGTAGGCCGAGGATCCGCTTTTGGTACAAATTAGCTCAAATATTATCATTTACATACTTTGAAATAAAAAAAATTCCCGGGGGAGAAACCCCTGGAACCCCACTTTTTAGGGGGCATCGCTGAATCTCTATCTTTCTTACCCCCCTACTTCAAATAAAATTTCCAAATATTAGAGTAATTGAAATATATAATGCTGCAATTATGAAAATTATTATGTAAAAATCCCCCCCTCCCAGCTTAAAATTCTGGGTGCGCCCCTGAGTACAAATGCAATCGAAAGATATCTGAAGAAATTGAATACAGGTTCAACCAACCAGATTTTCAAAAGTACTGCATATTGGAGAAAATCTTACTCTCGAAGTCAAATAAATTTACTGAACCCATGATGAAAGTTTTGAACAAAAGAAGTATTTGCCCAAAAGAGCTGAAAACTGAGCTGACGATGTGTAGCAAAATCATTCATTTTTCTAGCATCTCCAGCACGTTCACCGAATTTCAAGGCCTGCACGAGGAAACACGAAGTTTATTTCCTCACACTGAAGAGATTTTGAAAACTCTGATAGTGATACCAGCTACATCAGCTACTGCAGAAAGAAGTTTTTCAATGCTTGGACGCATAAAAAACTATCTTCGCTCTACGATGAGGCAACGTAGACTAAATCACCGGTGTCTGCTTAATGCATACCCTGAGAGATTCAACAAACTTGACATTGCGAAACTAGTTAGTGGTTTTATAGCTAGTAGCGAATATAGGGCAAAGGTGTTTGGAAACGTACTTTAATTTTGTTGTTTTTACTCATTTTGAGTTGAGCAGCATCAGATATATTTTTTCTTAATTAGTTTTGTGTGTATTCATTCTAATGTTTGGCATGCCCATACTTAATGAGGAAAAAACACATTTAAACGGTTAAATATTACATTTTATTGGTCTTTTTTAAATCTAAAAAATGTTATTCCCTATAAAAGCCCATGATTATATTTACCCCCCCAAATAAAAACGTTCCTGCGCCACTGATAATTAGTACATATGCTTTTAACCCTAACAGGCAGTAGGACACAATGTAAAAGAATATATATATTCTTTTACACTATATGCATACACACACACACACACACATTAAACAGTATAGTACAAGTATAATAAAATTATATATATTTTATTATTAATTTGCCAGATCAAGGATTTCTATAGCAGGAAGAAAAATTTACCTGATAAGTAAATTCAAAATAATGTGTTTGTAAATAGAGAATAAGAATAGTGTGGTAATAAAAAAGAAATGTCAATGGTAAAAATTAGAGATGGGTCAAATCCATAAGTTTATTTTACCTACAAATCTTGAATCTAGATTTTAGAAAGCATGGTAAACATAAGAGGTTTATTTAATTACATTAATTCTTAAGTTGCTATATAATTATTTTTTAACAAAATTTTACACTTTATTTTTTTCTATTATGCATTAATTTAACATTCATACCTTCAGTTAGGTGGTAAATTATTGGTTGGGCACCATACAAACTCCTCGACAAGCTATAAAAAAAATTTGGAAGCCTGGGTGGGTCAAGTGGTCGACACGATTTTGACCAACTGCTAGACAAGCTCATGTATAGGAGTACAAAGTGATAGACACCCAGAAACGACATGGACCAAGTGATCGACACAAGCTGGATCATGTGATAGACAAGCTCCCATATAAGAGGACAAAGTGATAGACAGCCTAGCGGCCGACACGAGAGGACCAATTGCTCGACAAAATACCGAGATGAATCCAGTTAAGAGTGGCTCAAATGACAGAATAGTTATTTCAAAACTAACAACGTTATAAACATTGTAGTAGTGATGACAGTTCTGGAACACTTTCTTCCATAAGGTAAACATCGATCCACCACATTGAATGGGGTGGATCACTTTTCCTTTAACCTAACCTAACCTTAACAGGCTCTTAATTACACAAGAGTACCTTATGTCCCTGTATTTGTTGTTCTGCCTCTTGAAGCCCCCCTTCTCCCTTGAGTCTAGATCCCAGCCTCCATCCTGTACTCTCCTCCCAGCCTTTATCCCCTTTCTTACCATGCCCACCAATTGCTCTTCTCCCCTCCTCCCAGTCTACTACCCCCAGCCTTGATCTGCACAACTTCCAGTCCCCATCCTGTACTCTTACCTCCTTTAAGCCATACGACTTCCTGTATCCATCCTGAGTAAGAGATAGTCTGGCTCGATAATGACTGTGTTGATCCCATCCAGCTCCAATCCATCCTCTTACCAACAACCCCGTTTACCAGCCGGTCCTTAAAACTTGACAGCTTAGATGTTGTACCTTAAACAATGTATCCATCATCTTACCACCCGCTCCTTCATACCTGACGGCTTAGATCTTGTACCTTAAATTATATGTCCTTCCTGCTTACCACCCATCCCTCAAAATATTCTGAAACAGTACTAAATAATTATGCATCATTCTCCACCCAACACCTTAAATGTTGAGACCATTCATCAGGGTTCGATCCCAGTCGGTTGACTGAAGGCAGATTTCAATACATGGTTTCCCACTCTCACTTCACGAAATATCAGGTTCAGTTCCTCTAAATTCAACCTTACTCATCCCTAAACACATTAGCATAGTTAGTATATAGGGGTATAATGCGAACGGCTAGTAACACACTAGTAGGTATAAAACAGTGATAAAAAAAATATGTAGCACTAAACATTCAGGCTAGATATTAAAATTATCTCTTTGAAAAACAATAAAAATCCTTTTTACTGTCGCTTATTGTCGATTACTAATTTTACATAATATTTTAAAACTGTTGTCAATTTTCAAGTTTTAATAAAGGCCACTGAGGAATTTTTACTCAATGGTTTTCCAACTCTTTCTTCATAGAAAAGTGGGTATATTTTCTCTTAATTATACCCTTCTCACCTCTAATATATTAATATAAAAATAAGATTGGCCATACGTGTGGACCAGCGCTCACTGTTCTTTAATGTTGCAGCCAGCGTTGCATAATTAATTGTGACTGTTCAATTCGTGATATTCTTTTATAAGGTCATCATTAGTTTGAGTTATTTCCACCTACATTTTTACTTTAGCAAACCCTGCAAAAATATTTTAAGAAGTGTGAGGTTAAGCCGACAGGTTAGGAGAAAAAAATTATTTGAGTGTAAACAAGGACAATTGAATATTGAATTAACTGTTCTGTCATTTAGGCCACTCTTAACTGGATGATATCAAAGTTTGTCAAGCAGTTGGTCCTCTTGTGTCGACCACTTGGTTGTCTATCACTTTGTACTCCTATACTTGAGCTTGTCTAGCAGTTGGTCGAAGTCGTGTCGGCCACTTGACCCACCCAGCCTTCCAAATAATGGTTTTCATTTTGTCTAAAGGTTGGCTGTCTATCACATGGTCCAGCTCATGCCGATCACTTGGTCCACATCGTTTCTTCGTGTCTAGCAGTTGGTTGTCTACTACTTTGACCTCTCGTGTTGACCACTTGGTTGTCTATCACTTTGCCTGCTCCCTATTGGTTAAGTGTCTGCTTGTTAAATTTTTCCTTTATTTATGTTGAGCTAACCTCCCATAGGCAGTGTAAGAACAGCCAGCATGAGAAATCAAATTCAATTCAATTCAAAATTGGGGGGGCGGGGGATATATATAGTTTATATTTTGTTTATTTATGGTGGTATATACTATGAAGGTTTATCCTATTGTCCGACTCAAAGAGTCCAACTCCAACTCCTTCATAAATGGCTAATGTATATTAATTAAATTAGTAATAGCCAATAACAAATTTACTGCAGTAAAATGCTCCAATACAGATGAATTGATGGGAATTTATTTGGCATTGTGAATTTATATATGAATAAATTTGTCAAACAAAATTACAAACATTGGTCCTAAAAAAAATAAGAATAGAGTTAAAATATATTTATCATAGTTATAATCTTATTTTGAAGTCTGAGTCATATTTTTACAGACTCCACAGCCCCAGGTTTAGATCTGTGCCACTTTACCCCTATTTTTTTTTTTAATCTTGTAACCTACTGGATGGTATATTCTTTAAAAAACGTTATGGGCACTGAATCCTTAACCCATTCCCTGGTGCTTGTGTAGCATAGCAAACTGCATAGGCCTGGCGGCCATTTTTTTTACTTGTATACTCTTATCAAACCAATATTTTCGCTACTCACTCATTTTCTCATTTATTGCTTTATTCATGGTCATTGAACTGGTAGCCCTATTTTTTAGCTTCAATAAGAAGTACCCAGATAGGGATTGTTGGCTATTCAAATTGTGGCAATGAAAGACTAAAATAAATCTACATTTTTAACGGAAATGTAACCATCATAAGAATCTGAGACATTCCATCAACAGACTTGTTTTTGTTCAAATGTGAGAGTTTTTCAGTCTCACAACAGAGTTAATGTATATAAGCGTCAACAAACTGTCAAACCCTTCTGTTTACCTAGTTCTACTTTCTCAATGAATGGGCAAATAAAATATCTGTACATGTAAAGAAAATTAATTTTATTAGAACAATAGTGTTTTAAAGTGTTTTTATTGAAACTTATCATTTATATTATGTACATAAAAATAAAATAAGCTAATTGAAAATTGTTATATAAATTATTATTTTTAAATGAGGTGGCCCAATGGCTAAATAATTTTAATTTTATTTTAATTGAAATCATAGTGAAATTGTAGGGGTTACAGGGTTCACAAGAAGCTACAAGAGGAAGATTACCAGGGGAAAAGGAGAATTTAGGGCCTAGAATTTAATATAACAGTGAATTAGAGACAAACTAAGAAAATTAGATCCAACTAATGTATTGTTAAGTGTCCAGGAATGATTAAATTGATATCTACAAATGTTTACTTTAGTTATAAAATGGGTTATATGTAACCCAGTGGGCTTTTGTTTGATCACGAGCTCTCTTATGGGTAGTGAACAGAGACTTAAACACTTCAGTAGCTCTTGGATCACTGGAAACACTATAAGATCCTTTAGTTTTCTTGAATTGTGGGTCAGAAATGTCACCACTTGATGGTCTTTTAGCAGCCATCTCACTTTTGTTACCTGAAAATAAATTTAACATTTAAATAAGTAAAAGACAAAGCACAAGGTTAACACAAAAACTTGTTCATATAAACAATACAAAAATTTGAACAACTTCCTGGAATCTCATCCCCAGAAATTAGAATTTAAAAAAATTCCATTTGTTTACAGGAAAGCAGAACTTTCAAACAGTTTTCCTGGGATTTTAAAGACAGCCTCTCCCTTCAAATTAAAAAATGTATACTACACTAGGTAAAATATCAAAAGGATCATGATTAAATATTTTTCATTTGACAGTGAAATTTCAAATAAAATGTTTTCTATCCCATATTAACCAATTTAAGTAAAACTTTCTAAGGTCCTATATTATTACTGAGGTATTTAATGTTCACTTTCTCAATGGACTGATTATATCAGCACACAATGGGAGAAGTCCTACGGTAAACTTGTGTGGCTGATAATTGAGTTTAATATATTGTCCACTGCTATAGAGTTTGCTTGAGGAGGGTTGAATTTTGTTAGTTAAGTGACGAATTCAAGATTACTAGGTCTTCTAAAATTGCATTTTAATCAATATAAAATATTACCTATAAGCTTGCTGATGGTTTTGACTGATATAGTAGACAGGCCTTTCTTGGTTGATGAGAGTCCATTGCATTCATTCATTTGGGAAGTATCCCCTGGTTTATTTGTTTCTGTTGAGTTGCTTGATCCAGAAACTGCTGTTTCAATAGGTTGCTCAGCTATTTTGTTTCTACGTTTTGCCTCACATTTATTCTTCTTTTCTGCTCTCAGCCTTGCTTGCCGAGCTTCCAGCCTAGTTTTCATCAACTCTAAGTCATCTCCCTCTGCATTCATAATGACTATATCAACATCTGAGAATGGCTTCTGGCACTATCAACAGTTATAAAAATCAAAAAGGTATTGCTAGACAAACACAATTTATAACACCATATTTTATGGCTTAAGTTAAAAACATTTTAATTTTAGTCAGAATGAATGTTTATTGCTTGTATTAAATTCCACTTTAATTATGTCAACACCGGTTAATAATAGTAATAATAATAATGAGGTTGGGATTCAATTTCCTGTTGAATGTACTCCCCACAAATGCAAATACTGGTACATTTCCACTAAATTCTATCTTTCTACTCCATTACTGTGGTCAGAATTCCTGGCTACAGATTCAGAGGTCCTGGGTTCAATCTCTGGCACTTTCAAAATGTATCTGTGAAGCAGTGGGTCTGGAACAGGGTCAAATACAGCCTTATGAGGACAAATGGGGATCAACTTGAATAAACTAGCAGCAGCTTCACTTAAGAAAACTGAAATTAAAGGTTGGAGGACTTGTTGTGCTGATCACATGACACACACTATCCAGAAATGTTGTCATTATCACTAATGATGGCAGCAACTTGGCCTGTATAGCTTGGTTGCGGGCTCACAACATGGAGTGTCTTTAATTAAATGTGAATAGCCAAGAGAGAGAGAGAGAGAGCAAGAACAGGTGCAAAAATAATCTTGTGTTCAAATTACCTTGTGACACGTCTTAGTTTTAACTTCCTTTAGGGCACGCTCTGACACAACACAGCCGCAACTCCAAACGAAAACAAATTTAAACTTCCCATTCATCTCCAAACCAATCACTGGACAAATATAAGGTGATGTTTGTCGATCTATGTAAGCATCCCCCTTTTCAGCTGATGGTTTAAATGATGGGTTGTTTGTCAGCTGCAAATCTTTCACATCCTGAAATAAGAATCAGCGATACAAAAATTTCATTTGTCAACACTCAACTATGTTAATGAACTATTAAAATATTTAAAAAATATATTTAGGGCTAGTCAGAGGATTCGTGCATTAATATTAATTTTAAATTAGGCTTAAAGGACCAATTTAGGTCATATTGGTTACAGGGCTCCAAAAATTTTGTAGCCAGTTTTTCTGATAAATTATAAGTAACTTATGTGTAGTAAGTGGTGCACCCAGAATATAATGTATAGTATTAATGCATTTGTTTTTTTAAATTTTTTTCTCCAATTTAAAAGGTGTTAAATACTCGCCATTATTTTACCGTTTACACTTCCTATCTTGTCGCACAAGTGGCAAACCACCTCCCAAGTCACACCTCTCACAGATCATCATACCGTTTCATAGCCAAAACAATGTTACAAACTACACCACTGTAATATCCCACAAAGGGGTAGGCCTACTTTAAATGTTCATAAGGATACACTTTTAGAATATTATGTTGTTAGTTTGTTTTTAAAATGTAGTTTACTGTAGATATACAGTCACTTGTATTACACATGTTTAAGAGATTTTATTATAATAATTTACAATCTTGGTAGCTATGATAAATGAGTCACATGCCTCCTACTGAAATACAAATGGTATTTCAGTACACATAAACAATATTTTCATGCATCATTCAGTGCTGAAAAAACACACAGCTATTGTGATCTGTGCACTTATTTAAAATGCTCAAGAGTTTTTCAAAAACGATATATTCTCAAAATCAAATTTGTGTAATTTTAAACAACATGGTTGACCGACATCCAGTTTCTTAGAAGAGTTTCCGGTACATTTGTTTATTTTGTAAAAATGAATCATTTTTAAAAATTATGTTTTATTCACGTTCCTAAGTTATATTGATTCACCTTGTTAAGGTAGGTTTAATCATAAAATGTTGATATTTTCGAAATTAAAAATCAAGAAAATCTTATATAGGCATTGGCCTACATTTTATAGTGGGTAGTCTAATATGCTTGTTTACTTTGTGTAGTATCTGGGTTTATTAAATAGCAAAAAAGTATATAAAAATTATACATTTTGTTTGGTGTAGGTTCATAGCCTAATGTGTGCTGTGTTCTTGAATTAAGTGTTTGATGACGGGAACCTTTTTCAAAAATGTGCATTTACCAACATGTTTAATAATTATATTATGGTTTTGATGAGTTGTCAAGTATCAAGTTATATTCATAGAGTTCAGTTGTGCCATTTTACTTTTGGTGTTCCTGGGGTCAAGGGTTATTGGGCCACATTAAAAGGGCTTTGTAGAAAATGTAGTGTTTTACAGTCTAAATTAGTTTTAAAACCCATTTATTGTTTTATGTGGATGGAAATATATATTGGTACTGGAAGAACATGTGTCACGGGCATTTTTAAGTAATATTGTCAAACGGTATTTTATTTTATAGATTAGTTTTCTAGCTAAAATATTTTTTTAAATGTGTTACTTTTTTTGCTAAAATACAATACATTTTTGTTTTTTATATAGTAGACACTAGCCTATTAATCTGTGTGCTGAATTATTTTGTTTATAAAAAATAAACATAAAACATTGACTCTTTCAGTATTAATTTGTTTGTAAACATAATGGCTTGTCTACATAGATTTGGCTTACTTGTCGGGAGTCAGAGTCGTAATAGTGATTGTCTAAATTGAATGTCGCAATCGCAGTAGTAAGTTGAAATTGTCGGAAGGAGATGAACACTGTCCATCTCTTACATTGTGTTCAGCCAATCAAAAACAAATATGGTTCACTATTAAAATAAGTTAAAAGTCAGTATTTATTTAATCTAGGATAATATCCTACTTCATGGAAATCTATATAAATATATATGGCATTTTGTAATTAAAAACAAATGTTGAATAAACATATACTGTATGTATATATATAAATTATTTGAAAGTATTAATGTTATGACTTTGATTATTAATTCATAATCCATGCTGGTGTATGTATGCTCTTTGCCTCGTTTTTTGTTCACTTTGGATCATTAAACACTAGGGTAAAATGGATTTAGACGATACATTTATTGAGTCCATCAGTATTTATACTACTTTTTACGAAAGAAAAGAATCATAATATTGAAAACAGTTCTACCTATACAGTTGTATAAACTGTAAGTCTGGTATATTTATTATGTTTTCTTAATTCCTATAGGTTGAAATTATGTGATACATTTCATTGTAGACAGTCCCTTTTGTAGTAAAGAACTACAATACAACACAACAACCAACACATTATTACTCCGACTCCCAACTCTATGAAGACCAGCCTTAATCATAAAATATTAATATTTTGGTGAAAATATATTATAGGCCCTTTGCTTTTATGAGTAGGCCTATTATCCCCATTATTTTATATCATGGATCACGTACAGAAACATTACTTATATGTATGGGGCATAAATCACTTACTTTTAAACTTTTGATATGTTGACACACATCAGGAAGATTGGTCCTATCAAGGATTGCCTCAATAACAGCAACCTTGTTATACAGCCGTCCTAGGCCGCAAGACACTATAGGACTTTGCAACGGAGTTTGGCTGATTGTGCAATGTTGCCAACGAAACGATAGTTCCGAGTTCTTGTCTTTCTGCAATAGAACAAGAATATAGAAAATTTGTAACCAGTTTCGAAACCATTGATGAAAAAAATAAAGCGATTTTTAATCATAGCATAGCCTAGATTTAGTGATTACAGATTACTCGAATATCTCAAATACCTGTTCTGGCTTCTTCTTAGTTCTCACCAACTCATCACGTTTAGGTATGGTGCCTCCATCACAACCCATGTCAAAATATGTTTGATCACACTAATAATATAACAAATATAAAATACTATAAACTTATCAAAGTAAATATAAAAATGATAGACATAGATCAATTATTTAACAAATTTGTTTCCAGGTCATCACAGATTACATTACTCTCATAGATAAAGAGAACAAAATGGTCGGTGTCTTCTTGCAGGACATAAATTTGAACGCTGTGGTGAACGAACTATAAACTATCACTACAAAGTATCAGGGGTGTAGCTAAGGCTGGGCTTATATTTATTCATAACCTATGGTAAAAAGTGCATAGCGTACAGTTGACAAATTCATAACATAAATACAATTGTTTATGATAAAAGGAAGTGTTCTTCCTCGTTAGTGACGTTATGTTTGCTAACTGGATGGTAGACATTGCGTTAACTTTACGAGCACTTTTACGTGGACATTAGTGCTAACCAAACATTGTTTAAAATCAAAATTAGTGGGTAATACGGTGATCTCTATATTATGCTGGACGGACATAAACATACACATTACCAAGGACTAAATCGTGACGCTCAAGTTTATCGCCTACTTAATTGTGGGGGGACAAATTTAACGGTTTATTTCAATCTTCTTCTGCGAATACATGTCTTAGATGAATATGAGTGTTATTGTTTGAAAATAATGACGTATATAATACCACACTTGCCTAAAGAAACATTTATACTAAAGGATATACAAATCAGTTTTACATGTAATACTGTACATATACGAATACAATCTTCAATATATATATACAATATATGTAATTATCATCCATGTTGTTTACAGTCTGCCAAGACTACACTTATATTTAAAGTTGGTTATTAGCTTATATATTGGTTTCAGAAACCATATTAAATTGAAAGTTCGATAAATATAATGAATAAGGTATCTTAAAACGTGATTATATTTGTTTGAATGACACACTTTGTTTAGTTACCATACGTTCAAACGATCACTTAGGTTTTAGGCTTTTAGAAAGTATGGTTAAATTACTTTTTTTTTTAAATCGCTTGATTCGTGTATATTGATTTAAGAAACCATATTATGTTGAAAGTTCGATAACTATAATGAAACAAGTTAGCTAAAAACTATATTACATTTGTTTGAATGACGTACTTTGTGTAGTAGTCCTACATTCAAACGATAATTTAGGTTATAGGCTTGTAGAAATTATGGTATTTACTAAATTCTGATTTTAGTAAGAATTCTTATCTATACCGTACCAGAATACTATCATATATTAGTATTTTGGTAGGATAAACCACCATTTAGAATGGAAGTAGAAACTCCCTTCTGGAAGGTATTTTAGCCTACCTAAACACAACTATAGGGTAGAATTATAGTACGAGATAAAGCCTTCTAAACGAGCTTTCTTCAAAGATCATCGTATATATTAGCATACATCAACTTATTTAAAGGAAAAACACAGCATTTTTGAACTTTGTTATGCTCTTCAAAGCTTTTACTAACACATTTATTTCATTTAACTGATCACACATTGATGTATCTCATATATTCAATTCAATTAATGAATGATGTCAAAATGCCACATTGCCTTGTATGGGTGTAAGAGAAAAGGAGATACACGAAAGTTTCCTTCTTTCTTACACAATGGTATGCAGACGACAGCGCGAATATTTCAGCCATAGATGTCCATCCAGTTATATTATAGAGATCAATGACTGCACTCGACAGAGTCGCAAGTTAGACCATGCAATCTTCGAGTACCAACTTTTTTTTTATAGGCTCCGTGCAAAATGAAGCCAGAGACCAGAGGTTGCCCACCTTTTTGCTATCGTGGGCCATATGGGCTTTTAAAAAAAAGTTTGGCTAGTTTGAAAAAAAGTTCAATTTTACATTTCCCATGTAGTAATTAGTTATTAAATCCATGTTTTGAACAAATTGTTTGTTTGCTAAATATTTTGTGAGCTAGATAAAATCGGTCATTGGACTGTAGGTTGTGCACCCTTACCTTAAATCATTTTATCACCAAGCAGGTCCCTTTTAGGGATGGGAAAAACTGCTCCTTTAGTGGAGCAGGAGCAATCTGTTACTGCTTGTAATGATATCGATTTTTCCTGTCTTTTTAATATTCGAGATCATATTTTAAAGTAAATATATTAATATTTCTTCTTTTC
>CABFOV010002133.1:0-38980 GCA_902141375.1 Timema poppense
TTATACTGTTAGTTTTATTAATTTTTCCAATGTTGGATAAAAACGGTTAGTTTATTGTGGATGTGGAGCTTTTCAGCCCGCTAGGAAAATGACGATGTCGAGGGTTTCAAAAGATATGGTTAGTGTCTTTATGTAGTTTTAAATCTATATAGTTACACTCTTATCAATACTGAATTACGATTTTAATGGCTCTGTTTTAATATTATCCCTCGAAAGACAAAAATATACCCGTACTTGTCAATAACATGTTTTTGACATAATTTGTTTGGCAAGTATGGATCATAACAAACACAATTAAGTGAAATGTATCCACTATTAATACCCTTATTTTTCAAAGTATTTTATATTATCGATTCTTAAAATGACCCAAAAACATATTTATTATATTTACAATTCTTATTTAAAACTTAAAATATCGTAGCTTTTCACTTATTTAAAATAAGACTTCAGATATGAGTCTTTCCCAAAATGGTTTTCCACTTTCTCTCAACGCAAATATGGGTACATTTCCAATAAATTTAACCTTCCTCACCCCTAAAACAATACGTGATATATTACCCGCTTCAGTGGCGTAGTTGGCTAACGCGCTTGTCGTGTTGAGCTCGACTGCTGAGGACGGGGAGATCGAGGTTCGAATCTCGGTCAGGTGAACTGGGGGCGGTTTTTCCTAAATGGTTTTCCACTCTCTCCACGCAAATGCGGGTTCACTTCCTCTAATTCAACCTTCCTAATTCATTAGAGTAATTAGTACTTAAAGCGTATAACCCGAACGGGTAGTATGACGCGGTGCTAAATATTATTATTAATATGTGATATTAGTACATAAATGTATAATCCAAATGGGTAATAAGCTGCATTGCTAAATAATCTTAATTAAATACCTACTGGTCCCATAAGATAATCTGTTTGATTTCCAACAAATGTTCACGCCTACCTTATGTTCTAGTCAAAACAAGTCAATTATGTTTTTAGGGAGCAGAGTCCCTAATGGCAGGAGCTGGAATTCTCTCTCGCTCAGCCGATGAGTTCGACAACGATGTAAGTATTTCAATGAAACTTGTCATGGCTATTAACTACTATTGAATCATCACCACTAATGTTATGTATTTGCTATATATATATATAAAGGCCTATTACTGTTGGATCCACTATTTAAATAATCTTGCAATAAAATCACAACAAATGTTATAAATGTTCACTAGATACCTCCGTGCCATGCGTTAAACATCTTAATCAAATCATCCAAAGATATATTATGTTGTATAATCATACCAGACTGCCCACCTTAATTCTTTTCTAACATGAGCTGTAAGTGAGGCTAAAAAACTTTAGAAAATGCTAAATCTCTATAAATTCCTGGACAGTAACCTATTGTGTAGGATGGCAATCCTGGCTAGCTGGTATAAATGAAACAATAAATATGGAAATAGCTATCTAAATCTGTGATATCCATGAACAATATGGAAGCTATTATTTGCTTTCGAGAAACTGCACACCCAATGTAAGTCAACTGATATCATGGTGAGCCATTTTAAGTTAAATCAGATTAATATAGGAGCTCACTTACCATTGAATAATATGTATATCATTTAGTTTGAGTTTTAAGACTAAAAGATTATGTGTAGTTCAGTGTATGGATGTTGTTGAAAAGAAGGGAGAATGCAAGGAAAGGGAAGTGTGGAAAAAGTTATGGAGGATGAATTAAATACAAACTTTTTTTTTTTAGCTATATGCACAGTTTCTTGCCACCCTTTAAGAAAACAATGGTATGTGTGCACATAGGCCCCCTATGGGTCTACTTTGTTTCTTTTAAATGGTTAGCAAAATAATTAACAGTAGCTCAAGATCTCTTTTAATGTTACCTTATAATGTCACAAACGTATCATGGGTAGGCCTAATACAAGTCACATACTTTACAATATCGTATGATATAATATCACAAGTGTACTTGATTCACGTAATTACTATTCGTGCCTTGTTGAATATCTAATCCAGAGAATGTATATGGGATGTTGTCACACATGTAGTGCCTATATTACTTTATGCCTGTGTTTCAGCCATCCGTGGAGGCCATGTGGGCCATTAAGGCCATGGAACATGCAGAGGTGTACTTTAATGTAAGTTTTAAAGTTATATCAAGACCTACCACTAAAAGGATCATCAAGTGGCCTTTAAGTAGCGCTTATACTTTCATATTTTCTTTGGGCCAATATCCACGCTAATATGTTTGTTATGCAAATAAATGTTTACACTAAAGTCATGCAAATATTTACTTGTGGAACAATCGAGTAGGAGTTGAACATAGCTGGAAGTCAAAGTCCACACCAATCGAGGTGTACATGTTTACTCGGCGCCAAAATAACACGCGAGCTCATAAACAGTCATACAAATCCTTTAATTTGCCTGCCTATTGAGGTTTAGATTGTCCACTTGGCATTGGCATACCAAATATTGACACTGGCAAAACATGACAGTGTAATCACTGATTTGTAACTTTATATGTTAAAATAAAAAAAATTAACATTTTATAAAACTAATTATACGTATGAGCTAAAGTTCATAAAACAAAATATAATATGTACGGTATTGAATGTGATAGAATTATAGAAATATAAAGCACACATAAAAGTCAAAATACATATGTTTACAAACACTTTAATATTTTGATGCCTTCATTGCATCTTCCCCTTCATGAACTCATATGAGGGATATTGAAGTGTGTGTAAATATCTGTTAGTGGTATTATTTTTATGTGTGCTTTATTTTTCTACATTTTTATCATATTTTTTATTACATATTATAAAACTATTTAACTATAAATTTTTTTGGGAAAATTCCAAATGTAATAAGGCGATAACTATGTTTATGTTATTTTAGATAGAACTGATCATAATTAGGAGCTGAATAAAGACTAAATTTACTTGTGTCTTAGAAAACGATTGTTCTGCATGAATAAGTCAGAAATGAGGACCAGTTTCATTGTCAGACTTAGAACACCTCAAGTGCAGCGCTATTCTAAATACAGGACAACACCTTTCTAGACCAGAATGAAATGCCTAAACCAGAATGGAATGGGCCAGTTTCATATAAGCAAAACTGAGCCATTTAATTCGAGTTTAGTTAAGTGCCCCTGTATTTAGTGTACATGCTGTCTACTCAACTGGACCAATGAAATTACTGACTTTTCCCCTGATCATTTTCTAAAATTCCCGACTCAAAAGTATGTCCATACGCTTCTGTCCCCTCCAGCATCCCATGGTTTTTGTTAATCTTTTTTATGAATAATAATAATAGGTTTTAAAACTTAAAGTTCTTTTATGTGTATAAATATAGTTTACTAGGAATTAGAAAATTAGAAAATATATTACACAGCTACAAACAAAAGACAATCTGTATCACATTGTAACTTAATAATTTAATAATTATTAAATCTCATATTTTGATATTCTTTTTAATATATCAAATTCTCGACTTATTCTAGTTTTTCCCGACCACTTAAAATTCCTGGCCAATTCCAGTTTTCCCTGATTTTCCTGGTTGGTAGCACCGCACTTGAGGTGTAATAAGTCTGACTATGAAACTGGCCCATACTCTCAGTTACTAGTAACACTTTGTAATCCCTCGCTGCGGCTTCGGGGGTAACTGGTTGATGTCATGACGACGGTGCGGGGACGTAGTGTTCAGACACATGTTGGTAGGGGCAAAAGTGTTTCAGCAACGTTAGTCGCGGTGGAACAGAAGGATGGCTCAGCAATGTGAGTCGCGGTGGAAGGTAGGGTTATGGTGGAGAGAGAGAGGGTTAAAACAATATTGCTCTTTCATATACATAGGACAATTTAATAGCTCCTTCAAACAGGTGGTGCACCTGAGTTGGGTAGCCACTTTCCGACTGGCCTTTACCAAGGAACCACCATATTAACCCTTTTGATGCATATTTAATTTTTAATTCTTACCTTCAGCTAGTTATAAGCCAAAAATCCAAAATCTGAAAATTTGCATGTGATGATCATGATTATGATCATATGATATTTTCAACTAGTAATTTATTTTAAATATGAAATTTAGCACCATGTTGTCTATAAATCGCATAATGATATATATTTTATATCACTAAAATGTTATATGTCACATTTTACCCAAATGCAATGTTATTCTGCTATCAGAACCATTCTTTATTTTACTAGCAACCCACAATATTGTCAAACCAATCACTAAATGAGGATTTGACAACCCTAATATTGGCCTAATATAGGCCTTATCTAGTAAAAAGAAAACTTTTGAAAATTAGGGTACATCAACACAACTTGAACAATGCTGTGCTTCATTGGTGCTTTCCTCAATGTAGTCTATAAGATCATCTATCTGTGTTAGGCATTGTTTCAAAATAGGAATCGGGTAAAGAACAAAAATAAAATAGCAATTAGAATAAATAAAATAAATTTTAAAACTCAATGAATTATTGAATTTTCCAATTTCCATACTAACCAAATATTATATTTATTACTATTCACATGGCACAAATTCGTCAATCAGAAATTAAATGTTAATAACACAGTAGAATAACCGGATAAATATAACAAATACTACACTAATAAATCCCTCAACAATGTTTTCTGCCACATAAATATTGCACGTGTGCTACAAGTTGTGAAATACGGAAGTAAACAAGCGCTACTATTGTTATGATTTAGCAGCTGGTAATTGACACTTTTCAACGTCGAGGTCAAAGTCGAATACTCCATTCTGTACTACATGATAGGAGAGGGTTCGCCCCTTTTGTGTCCTCAGAGGTAGTCGGTTTGGGGTCCTCTGTTGTGGGTTGTTCTTGTAGCTGTTGTTCCCTGATGTACTTACCAGAGGGTGCAGAACGTAGTTGTCCCCTCTGTATCTTTCTTTATTGCCCATTAGGGTAGGTGACCCAGTAGACCCCTCCTCTTGGTTCACCGGGTAAGGTCCTTCCCATTTGGGGTTAAAACCGGCGTAGTAGACTTCTGTAGCGTTAAAGAGGGGGTGAGTTCGAACTAGCACTAGATCACCGCTCTGATAGGGTTTGGCGTGCCATGATGAAGGTTGGGTGTACCTTTGTTGATATGCTGCTTCTCTTTGGGCGGCTCCTTGGCTGGGGTTCTCGTTGTCTTTAAGCCGAATTTGATGGTTGATGCTGCATGTTCTACGTAGAGGTCGTTGAGTTTAGAGAACTTTTTGGTGTTGGTCTAGTATCCCGAGGAGTTGTTCTTGATGTTCTATTGGGGCGTGTCGCCTGATTTTGTCCTGAGGAACTGTAGGGGGATCTCCATTAAGTCTTGAAGTCCAATACAGAGTATGGCGTTCATTGTTACCATATAGTACTCAGCTGTTCTCGTAGTCCATGATTACCTTCTGTTTCGTGAACCATGGTTGTTCCAAAATCAGTGGTTCTCGGAGCTCATCAGACACCAGGAACGTGAAGTTGATTTATAGCATTTAGTTGCATGGTTAGGGGTAAAGTTATCTTGCCTTGGATGGCGAGGTCACTCCCAACCTT
The DNA here is from genome assembly GCA_902141375.1 of Timema poppense. NCBI lineage: Eukaryota > Metazoa > Arthropoda > Insecta > Phasmatodea > Timematidae > Timema > Timema poppense. The sequence continues at coordinate 5,525 of CABFOV010002133.1, forward strand.
GGCCAGGTGGATGGGTCTGAGGAAGGGAATTAAATGCTTCAGGTTTGTAGAGGTAAGGTGTTAGTATTTGTTGAAATTAGTGGTAGCCCCGGTATCTAATAGGGCTAGTAGAGGACCATGAGGAGTTTCACACAGAACTCTGGGAAGTGGTCGGTATGTAAAAGGATTGACGCTGTTTATTACTTGTGGTAGCCCCAGTTCCTGCCTCCCATAGGTGGGATCCTCTGGCTTGGGCGTTTCTGGTCTTTCCTTCTCTTGCTGGTATTGGTTTAGCACAGGGCAGTTACGGGGAAAATGGTAACCTGGGCAGTGGTAGCATCTTGGAGATTGCAACTGATATGTCAGTGCTGGGGTCAACTTGATGGGGTGTGTTGTCATTGTTTCAGGATTATTAGCCAGGTCTCGTTCCACAGATACGGCCCTAGTGATCAGTTCTTCTAACTCTTGTGGGTGTGGGGCTCAAAGTAAAGGTCTTAGTCCCAGTTGGACTTGTTCAATTAACATGGGGAATATCTTCGTCGTGGGGGCCAAGCGTTGATACAGCCGTACCTTGTGTCGTAGGAATATCTTGACGGACTCAATCTGTGTTTGTTCCTTCCCATATAGTTCCACGTGGAGAGAGGCTATGATGGTTGTACTGGCAAAGTGGAGCGTTAGACGTTATTCGTTAGTCGTAATATATTCCTCGTAAAGTTTCCGCCACTGGGCGGCGGTGTCCTTGATTTGCCGTTGGGTGGTAGGTACCCATTCTAGTGGGTCTACTCCAGCGGTTCTGAGCTGGAGCTCACAACGTTAAGTGAAAGTAGTAGGGTCTTCATGCCCTCAACCGTGAAAATCTGGTAGAGTTGGTAAGGAGTAAGGGGCTTGCATACGGACATTTGTGGATGGCAGTCAATGGGCGCTGGCAGTGGAGGAGGTGGGCTGTTGGCATGGTGGACATCAGAAGAAGAGGCCCCTCAGGTTTCTAGGCTCATCTTTCCAACCCAGACACTGGTAGTGGTAGTAATGTCGACAGTCCTCACAGATAATCTCTCGGCCATCTTCCCCGGTACAGGTTAAACCTGGGCAATAACATATTTCCACCGGTGACTCAACGCTGGTAGTGCAACGGTAGGCTGGTTTGCTGGTTCGTTGTCATGTGGCTCGTCTGTCCACCCAATGCATAGGTGGTGATAGGGCTTTTGGCAGGAGGTGCAGTTTACATAGTATTGGTCCCCTCCTGGGGTACACAATGTGATGGTACACTTTTGACTTCTGGTCATAACCATCTTGTCTTCTTTGTTGAGGTTGTTTGGGCGCCACCAGGATTTGTTCACTCCCGGAAGTGCTGTGTGGTGTTCTGGGGTCATGTAGTTGGTCTGTTGAACATCTGCCCTGTGCCTTGAGTCGTCCCATGCTTAGGCACCAGAACTGTTATCCCTCGTCGCAGCTTAGGGGTAACTGGTTGATGTCACGATGATGTTGTATTCAGACACTTGTGGGTAGGGGTGGGAAAAAGGTCAACGAGAGTGTCCCGCCAACGTTAGTCGCAGTGGAACAGAAGGATGGCCTGACAATGTGAGTCGCGGTGGAACAGAAGGATGGCCAGGCAATGTGAGTTTTTGTGGAACATGAGAAAGTCCCGAGGTGGGGCACTAGAGTGCTGATCCCGGCAGCGTGAGCTGCGGTGGGAGGTAGGGTGATTCTCTCAACAACATGAATCACATTAGAACAGAAGGATGTCCCTGCAACATTAGTCGAGGTGGAACATGAGGAAGTCCCGGCAATGTGAGTTTTGGTGGAACATGAGGAAGTCCCGAGGTGGGGCAGTAGAGTACTGATCCCGGCAGCGTGAGCTGCGGTGAGAGGTAGGGTGATTGTCTCAGCAACGTGAATCACATTAGAACAAAAGGATGTCCCTGCAACATGAGTTGAGGTGAAACATGAGGAAGTCCCGGCACTGTGAGTCGCGGTGGGAGGTAGGATGATAGTGGGGAGAGAGAGGGTTAAAACAATATTGCTTTTTTGTAACATAATGTAATAGCTCTTTCAAACAGGTGGCGCACCCGAGTTGGGTAGCCACTCTCCGACTGGCCTATTACCTAGGGACTACCGTATTAAGTCCCCTCATCACGGACAGCTCAGAGAACATGAAGTGTGGAGTGGTCCAGGTAGTAAAGAGGGTGGTTGGCGTGGCCTGTGAAAGTGCAGAGGAAAGATACAAGGGCTGACTGAACACTGAGGCACAACTTAAAGGCAGTGTTTTAAAACTACTCCCCATATTGGACCACCAACTTTAATATACTACTTATTTATTTGCCGAGGTTGGAAATTATATTAATCTATGTTTATCAAGTAGTAAAAAGTAGCATTTTCATTAGACTATGTTTCTTAATCTCATTTCACATGTGGTGCAAAGTATTGTTTACTTAGGGTAGCAGACTTGTCTTGTACTCTTTAGCTGTTCCGTCAAATGTGAATTCAATCGTTATTGGGTAGGGATTTGTGGAGTCCACTTTTTCAATGCAAAGTGAACTTGAATCGAATAATATGAGATATTACCAAAGCCAAATCGAAGTTTGAATATTTTTTGTTAGTTGTTTTATGGTTGAAAAAATATTAGCCTATATTTTGGTTATTTTTATAACTTTACCTACTAAAATTACTTGGGAAATGTCTTATTGTACAATTGTTTCTTATAATTTATTTAGTTTTTTTTATAAATTAAATTATTATCATAACTTACAATTCAATTATTTTAGATGTTTTCCATGTGAATATTGTTTTGTACTGTGCATAACAACTCAGGATGGCTGGCAATATTAGGTCATGATTGGCGAAGATTTTTAATTGTTGAATCCGGGATTTTTTCGAAGTGAAGTCGAGATTGATATTTGTTTCCAAGCCAAGTCAAAGCTTCGCTCATCCTTATCTGGTGTTTGACCCTCTCCATCAATTGGCCAAGACAATTCTAGTTTCATTACATTTGACACCATCTTCTGAGTAATTAAATAATGTTGGGGACATTTTATAACAGTGAATATAAGAAACGTGTTTCTATGCAGATTCTCTGCTCCGTTGATCCGAAGCTCCTAAGACTGACCCCTCACGACAACGCCATCTATACAGCTTTTCGAGAAGAGTTCCCTGATCTGAAGCTTGGCAAACTCACTGAAGAGGATTTGAAAAGTAGTGAAGCTAAACAGGTACTTAGGCAAAACTTGCTTTGTTAATGACGGTTCCAAGTACCAGCTTGGTTGGGGTATTTATGTCTACTCAAAGTAATTTTTCCTATCAGAAATTTTCCATTTTGTTTTCTCCTAGAGATGAATTTACTTACAACTAACTCTAATTTTATATTCGTAAATTAGTTAGTATTAACTGTGAGTATCCCAAATAAGTGGCAATATGTGCATTCACTAAAAATGACAGTAGGGTTTTTGGGTAGGGATGGGACCTCGAATCCTTAAGGATATCCAAGATTTGAGAAAACTTTGGATTAGAAACTAAACTCTTTAAAAGAATATTATTTTTATAAGGATATTCAAGATTTGAGAAAACTTTGGATTCAAAACTAAACCCTTTAAAAGAATATTATTTTTATTCAATTATTCAAGTGAAATTTGTTTTAGAGCTCCAATCTGCTTATTGGTGGTTCAGAACCAATTATAGTAATAGTCAAACTTAACAACCAGGCCCCAGAATAGTAATTTAACACTTAACTGAATGTTATAATGAATGGATTATAAAAAGAATGTAAACATTTAGTTATTTGTATTTTATATTATTCTCTTATATTTATATTTCCTCTCATGTTCATAATTTTTTCCAAGATTCGCATTCTAGATTCAAAGGTAAATTGGAGATTCAGATTCGTAAAATAGTGGATTCGACCCACCTCTACTTTTGGGTTTTAAAAACTTCAAAAAGAGCCTATCTCTCAGCCATTTAGCTGGGAAATCAGATAAACAAATACTCTCAAACCAAAAAACATCAAATTGCTGTTTTTTGCATTTTTTGTTTACTAGACAACAATGAAGTTGGATTTAATGTGGTAGTTTTTTATAGTCCTTTAAATGATTGTTCTTCAATTTTATTATATATTTTTTTTAAATCTGACCAAACGGTTTCACTGGTGTCATACACTGTTGTAAAGCAGAATACAGAAAACAGCACCACGGTGTGTCATCTGTTTCGAGCTGCATTATCTATCTACGTTAAGTGTTATCCGGGGGTAAGACGTCTGATTTGAACTGTATTACCTGCCTAAGTTGTGTGTTTCAAGAGGTGGAACAGGTTCACAAGACGTCTGATTCGAACTGTATTACCTGCCTAAGCTATGTGTTCTGAGGGATGGGATGAGCTCTTTAATACTTCTCGTTCAAACATTATTACCTGCCTAAGCTATGTGTTCTGAGGGATGGGATGAGCTCTTTAATACTTCTCGTTCAAACGTTATTACCTGCCTAAGCTATGTGTTCTGAGGGATGAGCTCTTTAATACTTCTCTTTCAAACGTTATTACCTGCCTAAGCTATGTGTTCTGAGGGATGGGCTCTTTAATACTTCTCGTTCGAAAACGTTATTAATTACCTGCCTGCTATGTGTTCTGAGGGATGGGATGGGCTCTTTAATACTTCTCATTCAAACGTTATTACCTGCCTAAGCTAGGTTTTATCCGGGAGTGAGACAGGTTTCTAGTCCAAGCTAATTACTAAAATAAATATTAATAAGAGATATTACATTGTATTGCAGCTTTGGGAAAACAATTGATAATGGATATACCGTACTGACCCGAAAATAGGTTGCACCTTTTTTTCCAACATTATCCTTTATAAAACCTTAGTGCAGGCTATAATTACACCTTCAAATAATACACAGCAAAGTTTTACCTTTGTGGACTCCATGTAGTTATATCAATACATATAGAATAGTCTAGTAAAAATTTAACTTCAAGCCAAAATGGATAAAGAATTAAATAGTCAAAACTACCACTACTAGAAACTTTTTGTTGCATTTGGTTGGTTACATGAATTTACTTTACATCCAGTACTGTTTCCAACCTGTGACCTGGGTCACGCTTTTTATTTAAGCTGGATATATTTTCCATTATCGGCTTGCTAGGCCTGTTGTAGCTTCATATGACTTATAATCTAACTTTAGACTAGTACAGGCACAACATCCAGTCCCCGGCCGTTAATCCATCAGTGTGAAAGGGTAAACCCACATTTCACCAATAATAAATATTTCGGCCATGCCAAGAATCGAACTCGGAACTCTTAGCTCAGTTGACAAACACGCTACTGAGTTAAGGTGTCAGATTGGTTACATGAATAAATACTTACAATAGGTTGTTTTATAAAAATGACAAATGTCATCTCTATTTTACATACATAATATGAAAAAACAATGGACACAATTGTATCCATGACTGGGAAGTCCGTATGCACAAGCCTCTGATTTTTCCACTTTTCAACTCCTTCATAAATGGCTAAAGTATACTATAAATCTTTATTTTGAAACCATAGTCAGTACGTTTTTACAGACTCTGATTCCACACAAAATTGACTCAAACTACACTTGTATCTAGGGCTGAAGAAAAGGCATAACTTTTCAATAACCTACTCACCTCACTTTTGAGGTCAGAATGGAATTGCCGTATTAATAAACAACATCTTATAGATCATGATTAAAAAATTATCTCCATGAATGCAAAATGCAAAATTTTAATAGTAAATAACATGAACATTAAAAAGTTAAGAGATGCATTTTCACATTTTTTTGAATTTTGCCTTTCAAAGCGATCATAATTTTGGGATGCAGCCTAGTCGGGGATGGCTTATTTTTGAGTCAATACAATACTTAAGATTGTAAAAAATTAGTAAGGATGTTTTAAAGTTAAGTTTTATTATTCTGTTAAATGTGGTTTTTTTAATTTTCTTTTGATAATGTTAAATTTGTTGTTTTCCTTTTATATTAATTGCCAGTTCATAATTTGGTCTAACTACTATTGTTTAAAGTTTGTGTTAATAATAATATTATTTAGCACCGCGTCTTACTACCCGTTCGGGTTATACGCTTTAAGTACTAATTATTCTAATGGATTGGGAATTGGGAAGGTTGAATTAGAGGAAGTGAACCTGCATTTGCGTGGAGGGAGAGTGGAAAAACCATTTAGGGAAATTATTATTATTCGTTCGGGTTATACACACTTACGCTAATGTGTAATGATAGGGTGATTGTGAGATGAAATGAAGGACCTACAGTTTAACGTGGAATCCGGACCACGGTGGAGGCCTGGCATTCCTCACATTAACAAGATGTCTTGTCAGAGGTGAAGGAAGGGTTTGGTAATCAGCATTTAGGGAAAACCACCCCCAGTTCACCCGACCGAGATTCGAACCTCGATCTCCTCGTCCTCAGCAGTTGAGCTCAACACGACAAGCGCGTTAGCCAACTACGCCACCAAGGCGGGTAAGTTTGTGTTGTTAGATTAACCCGTTGAGTGCCAAGAAAAAGGACAAAAAATTGTGCTAAAAGTGCCAAGCTATTTTGCTGAAAAATACAGGACATGTTTAAATTTTAACAACTTATTAGTCTTTGAAATTCTTTCACTCAAATTTTTACATCAATTAGCTAACATGCTTGCTAATCCGATTATATACCGTAATTATAAATATACTTTTTTAATTTTTAAATACTATAGTAAAAAAAATCACTAGACAAGATATTGAAAACTATATATATTGTTTTATCTAACATTAATTTTTAAATGCTTGTAGAATTCAATGTGAATTATTATTTAGGATAAAGATAAAAAGAAAGATTTTATAAAGTGATAAAGAACTTTAATATTTAATCAAAGCGGCTAACTGAAATGGCAATTGTCAATTTAACATTACTTAACAGTTATATTAAACAACCAATGTTGAATGTAAATTATTATATAGAAAGAGACATTAAATAGAATTAAGTTTAAAAAATGTCATTGAACAACATGTAAAATAACAACCATTAAAAAACACATTAAAATGTGAGTCATTAGACAAATGAACATATATTACATTAAAATTATAGATTAATCAGACTATATCTAAAGATTGTTCATGACTAGGATGATATTTATAAATTATACAATTGAAGCAGTGAATAGAATAAGTTAAATTTGAAAAATTGACAATATTGAATAGTTGAAATTAAAAAAAAATATTTTAGGTTATATTATTGAATTCATTTCCTTAACTGAGTCCCTTGCTCCTTTTGTAGGCTTCGTAGAGAACGCCCGTTATTTAATGATGTTACATGTTTCGACGCTCTACGGCATCATCCTCAGACATGAAATACAGCCTGAATAAGGTGTTCTAGTTGAAACTAGACGTCAATTTTTAAGCTTTGAAAATTTAAATAGTTTGAAATAGAATAAATCAATGAAAAGAACTTGATTTATTTCATCCTAATAGGAATCACTAGTATTCACACTCAACACTCACCTTATCAATGTCAGCTGCCACTCCCACTTGTTCCGATCTTTCACTTTCACTTGAATATAATTCCTGTTCAGTTTCATTATTTACAAATTCAGAATCACCGCTTTCATAATTACTATCAAATTGATCACTCTCGCTTGAGCTATCAATACATATTGCAAGTATTTGTGTGTCTTGAATCACAGCTTTCCTCTTAATAGCCATGTTTACAAACAAGGCCAAAGCTAAAACTCAAAATTTTCATGTTCGATATCGAAACTCATGCAAAGAAGATAAAAGTAGCTTGAACATACAAGAATGCAGTGGAAATAATATCTACCCTATCTGTTGACTTAATATTGAACTAAGAACTCGAAAACATGGCAATTGTAGCAAATATTTTCCACATTGCTCTGAGCGAAGTTGGCACTCAAAGGGTTAAGATTAACTGCGGGACTTGGGTTGGATTTTATTTGTACCTTGAGTCTTTTGGTGAAAAATTTCACCCTTTGTACTGACATTATAAGTTTTTATTTCTCTGATGTGCCAAGAAAATAAGATTTATAATGTGAATTTGTTTGTTGTAGAAATGGAGACCGTTCTGCGAACAGTTCAAAGATATAATTGAAGATTTCAGTTTTGGAACTCTCTTACGACTGGATAGTGAAGGGGAGTATTCGGAGGAGAATAGTATCCTTGTGTCCAGAATACAGTTCTATGCCATAGAACTGGCACGCAACCGAGAAGGACTTAATGATTGCGTTAGAAGCACTTTCAAACCTCGTAGAACCACCAAGAGTTAGTGAGTGAGTGCCTAACCCAGACACAAATCATAAAGAACTTTTTTTTTAATACTTTTCAACAGAAGTGATTCTCAAACTGTTTTTATAATAATTATACTTTTTTATATGTTTATATATATACATTTTTGTGCACCCTGCGACTTACCGAGCAACTCCTATTTTCACTACTAACTCTTCACTTTGAACATACGTTTCCTGGATGGACTTAAGACTAAAATATCAGCACACTCCATCTAAACTGTATTTGATTATTGCTACTTGTAATTTTTTCCCCTCCCAATAAATGAAATCAATTCCACAATTTCAAAATGTTTGCTTGTCAAAGGATGTGCTATAATTAAAATATTTTGTTGGTATATTACATATTCATATTAAATAATTTCACACATTCAACTATTATATGTATATTCGCATACAATGTCCATTTCCTGTGTTTCTACTTTATTTTATCCCTTTCAACATTTTCCTATCATTTGTTACCAATTTCCTTTTCCTTCCTCTTTAAGAAGTTGTGTTGCGCGTTCTACACTCCTCCTGATGAGTTCTGAGAGAATGAAAACTAAGCTGGGGGATTTGGCGGTAACAGTCCAGTGAGAGCAATGTAAAGAACTTTGTGATTTATGGTTGTATATGAGGGTTTTAAAATTAAGTATCCCGCCAAGTGTGAAGACCTTGCCCTAATAAGATTTCTTTTCTTTATGCAGAAAAAAAAATCACAACAAAAACGTATTGCTCGCTTTGTCAAGTTTATAGCCCTTGTGTAATGAGTGAAGGTAAGGATAGGAAATGGTGTAATGAATTTAAAAATGGCTGAACAAATGTTCAGAATGAGGAACAGAGCAGCCACCTTTCCATTGTTTCTCCAGACTTGGCTGAACGTTTGATAAAGATGCGATGAAAAAAGACACTTCAAGCTTTCTGAACTTTCATCAGATCTGCCTTAATTTCGAGTACTCTTCTGTAAGATATTGTTAACCAGAAGCCTCAAAGTTGTAAAGTTTGTGCTTGATGGGTGCAATTGAAGAAATTCCTTGGCCCACAATGATGAGCTCAAAAAGGTCTGAGTAATTTTAGTGCATAAATTTCCATAAGTAAGCAGCAATATATTTTTCTACACATAAAAACACTTGACCAAAAATATTCGGCATCTAGAATATTTCATATATTTAACCAGTTAGGTTTGAATTAAAAAGTGGGCTTGGAACACCCCTAGTTCTTAACATGATTGTCAATACTTACAATCTTCTGATATTAAAAAAAGATAAATACATAAATTGGTTACTTTTTCACACCAATTAGTAGGTTGGTTTAACTACCGCTTCATTGTAGTGCTAACAAATGTCGACCAAGTTCATTTTGTTTTAGTATATAGAATATAAATAAATAGGTATGTTCAAATGTAAGACAGGAAACATTGATGTTTTAAATGTTGAGGAATTGAGAAAAAGTGCTGAGATTTCTACAATATAATATTTATAGCCTGATAAAAAAGAATTAGCCTTTAATACAAACTCTGTAACACTATGGAATTAATCGCCCCGCTTTGGGCGTCGATTGAAACACTACGGATTAATTCCCTGATATAATAATGCTGTGATGATGTTTAGGTTGTCTATAGCTCCGTGGTCAAGCACTAATTAGAACGCTATAATTAATAAATGTGAATAAAGAGACCTGTTGATGACTGTTTATTCACACATGGTTTATTTAAAAGACATTTGTTAATTACTTATACATACTCCAATTAAATTCTTTATATCACTGCACACTTGTGATATTAATGTAAGTTATTTTTACTGTGTTAAGACTGTGACTTGTGCGTGGGCGGAGATCAGGCGTCGATTGAAACACTACGGATTAATTCCCTGATATAATAATGCTGTGATGATGTTTAGGTTGTCTATAGCTCCGTGGTCAAGCACTAATTAGAACGCTATAATTAATAAATGTGAATAAAGAGACCTGTTGATGACTGTTTATTCACACATGGTTTATTTAAAAGACATTTGTTAATTACTTATACATACTCCAATTAAATTCTTTATATCACTGCACACTTGTGATATTAATGTAAGTTATTTTTACTGTGTTAAGACTGTGACTTGTGCGTGGGCGGAGATCCCGATGTAGATGTTTGGATCTTGGATGCCTGGCTGATACGCACAAACGGTTTATATATGACGTACCCCTTGCCTTTTTCTCCCCTCGTCAACTGTAAAATCTAACTTATAGAAAGAGTCCTGGCGACAGCTGTTGTGAAGGCTAGCTTCTTATTGGTATAGGGAATTCGCGTCTTTGCCAAACACTGCGGAGTTGTTCCTTTTAACAACTTTAAAGAAAAATTACCTTCATCCATGACTTTTTATATAATTTAGAGTAAATTAAATAAAGTAAACCCACCTAGGGAAAGAGAAAAAATGTGGAAAGAATCCAATGCATAAAGATGACATTTTCTTGTCTTCTATAATAGAAGTAGTCGCACACAAATTTAGACATAAGGAAAGTAATAATGGGCATTGTTACCTTTATCAAACACATAGAAGAGGGAATACACTTGACACAAATATTGGACTACTCCATTTTTGAAGAAAGAAAATAAAGTTAGAAAAACACTGTGCCAACTGTTTTTGGGAGTAAAGATTTCTCAACCCTTGGCTGAAAAAATATATATTTTAAAAAGGTTAATCCTATAGAAAGAAAGAAACTATCTTCTGTGGAGACCTGGTGGTAATCTTAATTTGGTAATCCATTGGTGGACCAGATCCCACTGTCTGAGTTGAGAACTGTTGCTCTGTTTGGGAAATGCTCTTAATATTTTGGGGGTGTAGCAGGTTTGAAAGTCCTGGTTGTGGGTATCGGCATGGATGGGTACAAGCTTGTCCGGATCTTTGTGGTTTGTGTCTAAACGATGAATGCTCATTAGCTGTCTGAGAGAACCTGTAGTAAGGCCTATATATTCTGCATCACATGATTTGCACTGTAGCTGATATATCAAGTTATTTGTTTTGCAATTGTAATGACCAAGAATTTTGTATTCTAATTTGGTAACTTTACTGTTGAAAGTGGTAGTTGGCAGGTGGATTCCGCATGTGCTGCAACGGGTGCTACCGCAGGAGTATGAACCTTTGGAAGCCAAACTTTGAGAAATTTATATTTACTCCCAAAACCAGTTGGCAGTGTTTTACTAACATTTTTTCTTCTTCAAAATGGAGTAATCCTGTGTGTGTGTGTGTGTCAAGTGTATTCCCTCTTCATGTTTGATAAAGGCAACAATGCTGAAATATTATTCTATTTGTGTTAAAATTTGTGTGAGACTACTTCTGCTATAAAAGACAGAAGAAAGGAAGATTATGTCGCCTTTGTGCACTGGATTCTTCCAACATTTTTCCTATGTGAGCTTTCTTCATTTAATTTACTCTTGTTAGTTTATTTTTATCAATTTCCATTATTATAAAATCTAAATTAGAATATTAATACTTAGAAAATGTGGTCAACATTGGTAAATTAATAGTCAGAGTTTTTTTTATGTCAATTTATACTACCAGTACTCATCATAATAGCTCCCAAAATATATCATTTATGAAAACAGTTTGTAAACACCCTGCAATACTGTAATATGATGGAAACCAATAAGCTTGTTTCATCATTTATTCAAGCATCCTTTATTTGTAACTATCAAGTGCTAGTCTGGTCCTCCTTACGTATTACCTACATTACGTTATAGCATTTCCACACAATTATGTGTCATTAGGCAATGGTTCAAGTTAGAATTTAAAATTAAAAACTCTTTAAGAATTTGAAATAATCTTTAGGGTTTTAAGGTATATAAAACAGAACCATTTTATATAAATCTGTAAAGCCTCATTTATATGAGGTTAGTAAATCATGACAGTTTCTAAAGAGTGTGACAGTAGTGCTGTCATGGCGATACCGTCAACTAGTGCAGTCACTTCCACCGTGTAAACAGGTTTATAACCCACTGCAGCAAAAGTGAACTATTTCGCCATGTAGATGTTGTTTAGTAGGCTTGTGTTGCTTCTAAGTTGATGAAGATTTATTATAAACGGTTTTAGTTTGTTTTGTGTATAGCAGGATTAAGGATATTCCAATGCTAACTTCTTTAGCAGCATGTTTCCTGCATCCAGGCCAACTCTTCCTGCTTCCCATTTTATATCCACTTCTGTTTCTTTTTCATACATTTATTTACCTGAATAGCAATCAGTTCTTAAACCAGTGTAGCAACAGCTCGCACAAGTCCCACCATACACACGGTGGTAGAGGTATTCACTATCACTATCACACCATACAACGTGTAAACAGATACTACTGTGGCAGTAGCTGTTGCTCAATGACCCGACTTCTACAACCGTGAAAGTAGTGTGAACAAGGCTTTAATGTTTGATCTCAACAGTATATAAACTTGCATCACCCAGGCGAGTGTGGCGCTCACAACTTTCATTTTGAACCAAATATATTTACTGTAAATACAACAATAGACACTGAAATAAATATAAAAATACATATTATATTAATATTACATAAAGGAACTATAAATGTCCCCAACCAGTTCAAACAAAGAGCCACAACTCTATAAAATATGTCATTCTGGTAATACAATACCACAACAAACAATAATAGCACAGTAATTACAGAAGGAAGACTTGTATCAGAGTCATCGTAACTAATTTCTGTTGTAAGATTACATCAAGAGTCAAGCATGAGTGAACACGTGTCGATATAAGAACCATGTCTTGATCTCTAGTAAATACTGTTTCAGGTATTCAAATGATCAACTCAAATATCTTTTTTATGAAATGTCAAGACTTGTTTAACTCTAAGTCATGCCATTTTGTGAACATCTTGAACTTTCGTTGCAAAGCATCATGAATAAACACATATTTCTGCAGTTGTATGAAATTTTCGCACCACTCAAAGCAGATTCTGTTCTCTATTTTCGGTGAATATGTGAATAAGCTTTGAGCACAGACTTACCATAGCTGAGGGTCTCCATATTTGAATCTCAAGTGGAGTTTTATTATGCATTATAAAAGTGGTTCATGATCCATGGTATTCAGATCTCTGCAAGCACACATTAGGCATTCTCAAGTACCTACCAAGCTCAAGTAGAACTTGAAGTTGCTTTTGAAATATTTGTGCTTGCAAAAAACAATATTTGAAAACCATGTGAAGTGAAACAATCCATTTCAGGGTTGGTTGCTTATAATTAAAGCTAATCTTGTTGAATTAAAAAAATAAAAATTAAATTCAAGGTTTTCTTATCTCACAGATTGCTATAAATGTCAAATTTAATTTTTCTTAACTAATTTATTAATATGACTTTGAGTAGCTTATAAATAACGGGACCTTTTCAAATTGATTCTTATAGTGAAAGTCTTCAATTAAATGAAAGTACTCCATTTATCCCGAACGGTTAGCTATTTATGCTAATGAAGGGTTAAAGATGACCAGTTCACACATCCGTAACCCCTGGCGGGTGACCATTCCCTTTGTTGGGTGAAGTCTTCTCAGTGATTTGTCTCTGGAGCGTCGCCATCTCGATCTTGAGAGAATCCAGACAACTGCGGAGGTTACTTAGAGGCTTGTTGCGTGGAAGCACCGTGCTTTGTTGCAAGAGCGCGGAGATCAATGTCTCGTCATACTGTGCAGGTGGCGATGGCAGGCTGGACGTCAAATCTGGCAACTTGTCCTTGCTGCTGTCACAGCCATATGCCTCCAGTTTCAATCTCAGGACCTGAACAAATAACAGTGGCTGGTCAGATAGTAACCAAGTCCAAGACATCACTCTCGCAATAGACTGGACTGCCTGTGACGAGGAAATGGTATTCAAATAGTATACAAATGTGGGTACACTTCCTCTAAATTCAAACATATTAGCATCATTATTACATATGCATACAACCTAAACGGGCAGTAAGATGCGTTGCTAAAAAAATTAGCCAGTCAAACCATAAACCAACAAAATATTAGTTTTTTTTACATATTCCTGTAAAAACCATTTAATGTTGGAATATTTAGTGCAATTTCTGTACAAAGTGATTTTTACTAGTCCATAACTGAAAAAAAGCCCAGATAATATGTTTGGATAGTAGTGACAAAGATTATTTAAGAGGAAACTATTACCTCTTTAAGCAAGTGCAGTAATCCCATTTTCTTTGTAATATGTGACAGTATAAAAGTTACTAGAACTACTTTAATCGTATTATATTTGGAAGAAGGTATAGGAAAGGTGGATAGAAACATATAAAAGGGGGACGAACACAATATGGCCTTTACAACGAAAAGAACAACACAGTTCACACTTTACACTGCTGACATTGGACATAGAAACAATGGTTGCATGCCCGTAGTGGTTTTTTATTTCCTCTCTTAGGAAGTTGCACACTCCCTCCTTATTAGTTCTGATAAAATGAAACCTCGGTTGGGGGATTGGGCGATAGATCAATATTCTCCTTCAAATGTGTTAGTATTTTCTAAAAATTCCTTCACACCCTAATTCTGCTTCTTGACCTCTGACCTTTGTATTCTCAGAGCTAGAATGCAGCACAGCTCTCAACTCGGCAGCCTGTCTCTGTAAATCAAACTTGTCCTGACGTACAGCCTCCAGGTCAGATCTGAGTGACGCTATGTCATGGTTCAAGGTCGCGATGGTACTGTTCAAGGTGATCTCTCGTGCTGCCCACCTCTCCTCAACCAAAGACATTTTCTTCTCTAGTCCATTTGCCTCCTGAGTCTTCTGATGGAGATGGTAGCTGAGTGTCTGGACAGACAACGATTACAAATGATCACTTCAAGAAATGGATTTACTTTGCAGCCTTATTTGATTAGGTAAAGATTAGCAGTGAAATCACAAGAGGGTCAGATTGGCTCTTTTAATGTCGACAAACTATGCATATTCTGTTATAGGGCTAAATATAAAAGATAAACATAAATTGCAACCACTTTTTAATGAATCTAAACTTAGATTTTCATTAAATATTTTTAAAAAAATTAATAACTTTTACAAATTAGTATGAGTCTTTTCCCTTAAATTTGTTGTTCACATTAATTAAATTGCCATAAAACTGAGATCACAGCCAAATGAGAGAATTTTCCACCTTAGTGTGAATCCATGTCGAATTAAGTGATAAATTATTGGTTTAGATTCTAGTCCTTACAGTTGTACTAAATTTATGTTGAGTAAAACCACTAGTTTAGTATCATAATCACTCTAAATAAAGATTCAATATTTGAAAAAGTTTTTAATATGGAATATGAATTTTTTTGAAACCAAAACTCTATGCGTTCTTAAAAATTCCAAAGACTTATCACTTCCTTACAATTTCAGAGGACCCATCTCTTCCTTAAAACAACTCCAAGGAACTATCTCTTCTTTAAAAATTCCAAGAACCTATCACTTCCTTAAAAATGCCAAGGACCTATCTATTCCTTAGAGATTCAAAGAACCTATCTCTACCGTAAAAATTCTAAGGGCCTATCTCTTCTTTAAAAATTTAGGGCACCTATCACGTCCTAAAAAATTCCAAGAACCTATCTCTTTGAAAATTCAAAGCACTCATCTATAAAAATAATATGTCTTCATTTTCCATTTTATTTTCAGGCTTTAAACACACTTTGGTTGGACCTAATCAAATAGTAATCAAGGCACAGACCTTGGAAAGGAATGTACTCAAGTTCACTCGCCTTGATCTGATCGGCAAGTACAGGGTCCTTGGCGCGGCTTTCCTCCAGTTGGTCCCTCAGCCTGTTAACCTGCTCTCGGCACTCCTCGTGAGACTTCTGTTCCTCCTCCAAGTCCTTGTGGAGCCGAGCATTGGTCGCCTGCAGGACCTCGCACATTGACTCTGCCCTACCCAGGTCGATCTTCTTGTTGTCAAGGACATCGTTGGCCGTGTCCAGACCCATGCGGAGGCTCGACACTTGCTTCTTCAGCTGGGAGGTCTCACACTTCTCATTAAACACCTGGAACAATATAACACTTGTTATGAGTATCAAATCAATTTCAAGACAGTTTTAGCCGTGTATCTCTTGCAATAACTGGGCTGCCAATGATGGGGAGATTGGAGGTTGAATCTTGTTTGAGAATATTGAGGGTTTTCCTACTCTTCCTCAATCCAACTGTGGGTACATTTCCTATAAAATCATCACTGTATCATCCCTATTCCGTTATCATGATAATGCGGCTTTGGCATTTAATTCTGTTGCCTAAATGGCTAGGATTATTCTAAGATTATTTCCTTATATCATCACTATGTCGATCAAGTCATCTAATATTAACTCTAGCTTTATAATCCTAATTCAGGATAAATTAATAACACACAATTATCACCATCAAGCTATAATGAATTCCCCGCTACTTTTAAATTTCAAAAATATAACCTTATTTGGGTTGAAAATAAATTTTATATCCAATACATACATTTTCTTTAGTTATGAAATTTTTAAGCTGTCATTTTCCCCTCAGAATATTTATTTTAATTATAGTTTTTACATGTGCTAATACAAAAATTAACCATACAAACTACATTTTAAACCAAAATCTCTCAAAAGAGGGTGGCCATCTTACCAAGCAGAGTGGCTAAATAATCATGCCCCTTTGTTGATACCTAGCTCTGGTACATGACCTGAAGCTGTAGTGTCCACCTTGATGTTCCTGAAGCATCCTTATCTTACCTCTTTCCTCAAATCTTTGATGATCATGTTACACTTGTGTATCTGGTCTTGCAGTTCGGCCACCACGACCTGGCTCTGCTGCAGTTGGAGTTGTCTCGCCCGATGTTCCAAGAGGTCAGTCAGAGGAGGGTCCTCTGTAGTTGGGATCTCCTGCTCCTTACTTGTACTCTCCAACAGTTTACCCCTCTCCCTTTCCAGTTCCAGCATAGCCTGCTCCACTTTATCTGTGGCTTTCTTCTGTTCGTCGTACTTGCTACTCAAAGCTTCACACTCGCCCTTGAGACGAGTCACCTGTTAGAATTCAAACATTGTGGACCTCACTTAAATACTATAGGAAGGTTTTTAAAAATTATCTTTTCATCGCATCCTAATACCCATTCAGGTTACAGGCACAAATCAAGTACTACACTACCCACTTCGGTGGCCGTCACTTTCACAGATAACGGGGAGATCAGGTTTTTATTCCTAGTCAAATATGAGTTTTTCCCTTAATGGTTTTCCACTCTCACTCCACGCAAATGTAGGTACACTTCCTCTAAATTCAACCTTCCTCATCCGTAACATATTAGAGTAATTGATACATAAGCATCTAACTTAAACAGGTGGGAGAATGTGGTCCTAATAAATAAATAATTATAGCACTAATGGGACAAGGATGAGGAAGGTAGAATTTCTAGTAAATGTACCCACATTTACATATAGAGAGTGGGTCTCATGTTAATTCTGTATAAAAGTGAGATGCTCTTACAAAAGCTTTATAACAAGATTGATCACATACTTGTGTTAAATCTTCACAAACCTCTGCTTTGAGAACTTCGACCCCTGTATCGGCCCCTTCCTCCGGGTGCACTCTCATGCTCTCCAACTGTTTCTCTGCTGCCTTCCTCCCTCTCATGTGCTCCTTCACCTTCTTGAGAAGTGTGCGGACATTCGCCTCGTAGCGCCGGTGTTTCTCCTTGTGTTCAGTCTCGGTGAGTCTTAACATCGCTTTCAGTCTTAACATCGCTTTCATCTTGTCCACCTCCTTGCGGCTGGATTCTATCTGCTTGAGGTATTTCTCTTCTTCGCCGGTAGATATCGTCTGTGTTGTGATGTCAAACACATTGGAATGGTCGATTAAAACACGCCCTGGTTCCCTCATTTTTTCACATTTGGCTTCTAGATTTCTCTGTACCTGTTGCAGATTCTCAATTTCACGCACCAGATGATCTTTTTTCTCTTGTACTTTATCAAGGCATTTACTCGCGGCAGTTAGACTGGAGCACAGTGCTTGAAGCTCGGGAACTTTTTGGGGACTCTTCTCGTCAATGGTGAGCTTGTGTTTAGTTTCCAAAATTGATGCAATTTTTTGGCGAATTTCTTCTACCAATTCAAACATCCTGTTGAAGACTGGATGAACGAACCCATTTTCTCCTGACAGGATCAAGTTTTCTCGAGGAATCTTGGGTTGTTCATAATCAGTGTTGTTTTCCACCATATTGGACAAGTGATTAATTTCAGTGTGTTTAATCTGTTTGTTGAAGTTTGTTTCCTGCAATTGCTGTGAGACTTGTTTTAACCTAACACTTAGTTGGTTCTTTTCCTCCTCGGAGCCTCTACAGAGAAGGTTAAATTGCTCTATCACACCGTTTGCTTGCTCGAGTTGTTTATTCACGGACAATATGTCAGCCGATAGTTTTGTATTTAACCTTTCCAAAGCTTCGACTTTGGCTTGAGATCTTTTCAACTTGTTTTCCAACTCTTGTTTATCTCTGTGCAAGTTTGATATTGTGTTTTCTTTAGCTTGTAAGTCGTCTTTATGAACCTCAAAGCTTCTGGCCTGATTCATGAGCTGCTGTTCCCTAAATGTGAGTGTCTCTTCTCGTTTCGCACCCTTAACATGTGCATCTTCAAGAGCCTGATTTAAGTTGGCGATTCTGTTGCTAAGTTCTTGGTTACAGACTTTCAAATGTTCCGATTGACTTTCCAAAGTTTCCACGGATTGTATCCTGTACCGCATTTCTCGACATTCCTCCTTGAGTTTGTCGAGTGCTTCCAGCTGAGAAATAAGACTATCTTTCTCGATAGTCAGTTCCCTCAATTGTATTTCCAAATTCGACATGTGCTTTTCTTTATTTCTAAGTTCCACTTTCATCACTTGGTAACTCTTGGTGATATGGGTGAAATCTTCTCGTAATGTTTCAATCGCGCTTTCGACTTCAATCTTCTCTCTAGCTGCAGCAGACAAAGCAACTTCTAGATTGATTTTTTCATTTTTCACCTCATGCAGCAAATGTTCCTTTTCTTTCAAGTTTATTTCAACACCATTTAAGGTTGTTTCAAAGTTCCTACATTTATTTTCAAGATTTTGATACATTAGTTCCCTCTCGTTTAGCATTTTCTGAATAGTCGTCACTCTCACCATGATTTGCGCATTCTCAGCTTCAATTCTTCCTATCGTTGCGTCCTTGGTGGATAGTTCTTTATACAAGAACGCCACTTGGTGTTCCAGGTCTTGAACTGATAGTTTTGATGCATTGATATGGGTTTGTTTTTCTTCCTCTATTTTCTTAAGTTTGGAAGAAATGGTGACCACAGTCTCCGAGGAATCCTCTTGGCGTATTTGGCCCAGTATTATCGTCTCTCTCTCCACCATGTCGGCCTGTATAGCTTCCAATCTGCGCATCATTGTCTCTTTTTCTTTCACAGCTCTCTGATGTGTATCCTCACAAGCTTGCTGCAAGTTGGCAACTTCACTTTTCAGTTTCTCCACCAGGTGGCTGTGAGAAACAAGATTCGACTGACTGCTCATCAGCTCCTGTTGGACCTTAACTTTTGCGGTCTGACACGCATGAAGTTGATCTCTATACCAGTGACTAGATTTACGCACAGATTCTATCTCGTTCTTTAAAGAAGTCAGATTGTTTTCTGCTTTTAATTTGGCTTGGAGAAGAGCTTGGAGTTCTATATGTTGATCTGCAACTTTTGTTTTTAGTCCCTGAATAGCTCCATCTTTGGAATCTGTCTCTACCCTAAGCTCGTTAAGTTCTATCCTTAACTTCTCATTTATTGTTTCAACTTCTTTGAGATCATTTCTAAATCTTTCCATTTCAGAGTTTTTCACTTCAAGTTTCCAACTAAGATCTTGATTTCTACTTTCAACTTCTCTATTGACTTGCGATAGTTTTGCATGTTCCTGTGCAAGCTTCTCCATCTCTTGCAGCACAATCTTACCTTGATTAGCACTTCTTAGTTTATTTTCAGTATAGATGGTTTTTGTTTTGTTAGTTAGATCCAGACGAAGCACTTCCACTTCTTTCTGAACAGCTTCTAGCCGACCCTCAGTTAAAGCTTTCTGTCGCAAGATTTCATGATACTTTTCTTGACAATCTAAACTCGCCTTGGTTTCGGCAGCCAGAGATTCAAGTCTGTATTTCTCTTTCTCTAAAAGAGCATTTTGAAGCTGAACATTTAGTCTGTGAATCTGGATATCTGCGCTCTCAACTTCATGGAGGGCAATGTTGTTCACAGAGTTTGTCGCATCCCTGATATCCTTAGTCCCGTTGGTTTGTCTTGTATGTTTTTCAGGCGAGGATAAAGAATCCATAAGAAGTAGTCTTCTGATCCTAAACATTTCCTCCTCATAGCCACTAACAGTCGATATTGTGGACATAGTTTCCGCTTGCTCTGAGCAATTAGAATCCAAATCGAAGCGAGATGAACATCCTGATGCGTTTGAAGCTGTGTCTATCCTGTCTCTCGAAGTTCTATATGCCCACGCCAGCTGATCGGCTGTAGTGTTAGACCGGTTTATACCATGGTTAAGGCTGCCTGTTGAATCCACGTAGTCTTTATTGAGAAACGTATTGGAAGACACATTTGCTATGTTGAGTTTAGACGCTGCATTCATAGAATCACTGAACTCATACGTTGACTGCCTCGATCTTTGATGGGGGAAGGTTGGATTGCTATCAAGGTATGACCGTTTCTCGGTGAATACAGTTATTCGATCAGGCGGGTATTTGAGTAAAGTTACAGTTGGTTCCTCGGCAGCTGGAGAAGAGTCTTTATTCTCCATTTTATATTCGTGGGAGGGATTATCGCTGGTGTTTTTTTGACTTTGGGAGTGAACCAATCGCTCGGAAGGAGGGATAACTCTGTCAATATTATTCTGTGCTATTCCATGGTTTGCAATAAAAGTGTTAGACGAATATACGTGGACTAGAGGTATGCAAGGACTGTCCAAACTTTTGTGTTTTCCAAGTTCTGAAAGAAAATATATTTAAAATAATTATATTTAAATTGCATACATAGTTAAAAATATTTGATTTTTAATCTAAATCAAAATATTGTAGTGATGGTAAAAATACCTCAAAGATTTAAAGCATGTTTTTTTCTCATGCAAAGTTTACAAACAGGATAGATTAACATTTTACAATGAATAAATGCAGGATATTGTGAATCTATCTAAAGTCCATTTCCAGAGAAGTGTCTTTGAGAAAATAGAGAAATATTTAGTTGAGGACAAAATTAATAGCACTTTACCATTTTATTTTTGTTATCTTATATGTAATGATAATATCTTTAAAAAGTGACAGCTGCAAATGACATGACGTGACGTGACGTATGAATATGTGAAAGTATATCTAGTCACTTTTTATATTATCTTTCAGAAAAATTTAGGACTATATAGTATTTACCGGTACTGTTCTGTACAGATTGGTATGGAGAAAATATCTATTGTTTGCAGTAATGATATAAATTCTAACAGTTGTTATTGTTAAATAGCCTGACCTTGATGTAAATCATCCTCCAAATGAAGAACTAATGGCTCACATGGTGACAGAGGCAATGTTTCAGTCTTTCTGCGTGAATTAATCGGATCAAAAGTTAAGTTATAACTTTCCGATGGAGAAATAGGGTTGGAACCTGTACCCTCACAGACCACAGACTGAAACAATAGAGTTGCAATTTATCATTCTAAGTATTCTAGTATTTCAGTATAAAAAAACTTGATACATCACTTAACATAATGATTTTTAGACTAAAAATATCGCAACGTATGTATGTATTTTGTATGATGTTCTGATTATAAAAATTAAAGTTGAAATTTGTATTTAGTTTAAACTAGTTTTGTAGGCATTATATAAAAAATTAGGCTTTTAAAGAACAAAAGTACAGTTAGATATAGCTTATATTTAGATAACACTAGCTTAAGTACCCAGCGCTACCTCTGGGGCAACACTTTTCTTTGTTTCTATGAGACAAAAAAAACTAATTTAATTTCTTATGAATCATTTTTTAATTACTTAAAAAAAACTAAATCAAATTTTAAATTTCTGGCTCTGGGGTGCACATGTTCATGCACAGGGTCTACTAATTTTTAAATTTCAGCCCTTAGCATATGGTAGATATCAAGTAATGATCATAACAGACAAACAAATTGAATCATTTTATTAATATAAATGTTTGATTTTTACAGTTAACTTACAATCAAATAAAAAGAAAATGACCAAAATTGTGAATATAATTTTATAATATTTAAAAAATATATATATAGTGTACAAGTTAATTTAAAAAATGCTGCAATGAATGTTACTCTAACTATGTTTTATAAGTAGTCATTTTTATATGCTAAGTAAATGTTCAAAAAAACATGTCTCGTTAAACGTCAGCATCTCTAATTATAACTTGATTCAGAAAATTATTATTATCAGACCAATAATTGTGAGGACATGCTCCGCTCATATTAGAATGTCCCCAAGTTAATAATTAAGCAGTGTTAATGAATTAATACCTTGAAGTCTGTGTTTGGGTCTACAACACTGTCCAGTGCCCTTTCTGTCCCACCTCCAAAATTGATGATGTTGTTATCAGCAGAATGGTTCACTTGTTCCGTGTAGAGAGTCAGGTTTTCCATAGTTTCTATGGTAATACAGTACCATACTTCTCTCTGGCGCAAAAACTACTGCAAGTAGGGACAATTGAAACACATTTTAGTCAAAATTAAAATAAGTTGATTTATAATGGATCAAATAGCAAAGCTATTATATCTGTTAATCACAGTTATAGCCACATCTAAATATCATATTCTTTAAACTGAGAAATTACACCTGTGGACGGGAATCTAACCCGGGACCTTTGGCTTGGTACGTCAATGCTCTAACCACTGAACTATTCGGGAGTCGTCCCTTGCCTAGGGTCATTCTTCACTTAATTAACAAATAAAATTACCCATTTTTGTGGCTGCATGGTCTAAGGTGTCACTCATGTGTTAGACTGACCTGCTGATGACAGGAAAATCAGGGTTTGAATCCCAATGTACTGAGTTCCTCTCCATCTACCTTGAATCTTCTGGTAGTGGCAAGTAGTGAAGTCTGTCTGGCAAAGATTGAAGGTTGATTGAACACCCGGTTAGTCTATGAAAATCAGTACACCAATTGGATCTACTGTGGGTGGTTTTTCCTAAATCGTTTTCCACTCTTCTTTCACACAGAGAACAGGTACAGAGACATGTTGATAAAAAAAATATTTATTATTATTATTATTAGCACCGCGTCTTACTACCCGTTCGGGTTGTACGCACTTACGCTAATGTGTAATGGTAGGGTGATTGTGAGATGAAATGAAGGACCTACAGTTTAACGTGGAATCCGAACCACGGTGGAGGCCTGGCATTCCCCACATTCACAAGATGTCTTGTCAGAGGTGAAGGAAGGGTTTGGTAATCAGATAAATCTTTGCCGGGACCAAGGAATGAACCCCGGCCGCCAGCATAGAAGTCTGACACCTTACCCCTAGACCGCCAGGTCACCTGTTCAGTAAAACATGCAAAGTTAACTGTTCTAAAAACATTTCCTCTGATATGAGGCATCTTAAAGCTCTTTTAAATATACATTTTTAACCCTAATTATGAACCATTACTGTCTTTTTTTTTTCCATTCTAATAATCTTCCAAAATGTTATTGTGTAGTAGGCTACTAGTTTACTTTACATGAACATTTGCAATATTAATAAAAAAAAATTTTTTTTTGCTTATTTTAATGCTAAATCAAACCTAATTCTCTATTTGTATGTCATAGCGTTTAAACAATTTTTATAACAGCCAAAAATAGTGTTTATCTTCTCTCAGTTACTTAAATTACATTATCGAAAGTAAAAGGTAACCAACAGCTTTCATCCAAAGAGAATAAGCAAGCAAAAATGAAAGATTTTTTTCCCCTTGAGTAGCTAAACTTTATCTATGGTAGGAAAGGTGGTGATAGCTATCAGAAGGTTCTTTATTGAAAACATTGGCTGGAAGTCACTAAAGTCAACCTATTTGGAAATATTATTATTATGTACTTAGTAACACTAAATTATCAATAAAAACTGTCCTCTATGGACAGCGTATGATATATAATTAATAGTAGTATTAGTAGTAGTAGTAGTTTGTAGTAACCTATTTGAGGCAGGGTACATGGGAGCGAATTGGTGTATCATAGTTCTATATTTGATTTCACTAACCACTCAGCCATCAGAAAGAAGAAACGTTTATAATTTTTTCCTACAGGTATTTTACGTTAACTTTCTAAACACACAGAAAATATCAAACCACCTACAAATTGACCACTTAACCCTTCAACATATATTTACTAATTAGCTCACAAGATGAATATTTATTGAAATAATATTTATAACTTTGTCAGCATAACCCTGAAACTAATAGTAGTCTCATGGTTAAAAAAAACTGTATCCACTTGAATAAACAAAATTACTTTAAATAAGTGTGTTGACATATGTCAAAAAAACAAACATAAGAAACACTTAGAATTTGGGCTTCCGCCAGATTCAAATTAATAGAGGTGCAAATGAAATATTTAGTATACCACAATCCAATGACAAATCTTCAATTAATTGATAATAAAGAGATTGTAAGAAGCTTTGTTGTCTAGGCAAATCAACTGGTCGAAATAAAAATAACTATGTGGGACGTGGCAATCAGCTGTCTCATTGTGTTTTGATATAGATTACATTTGTACCACTACCACCAAACATAAATTCCCTAAAAACATTTTTTCTCTCTCTACTGCCACAATTTCTCATAATATATGCTCCCCTTGACTATAGCCATCCATGAACACTCTTATTCGATTCCTTTCCGATAATACTTTCTTGAAACCACCATCGTTCAATCCAGTTCTAAACCAGATAGTATATTCCTAATTAATCGCGAATCTTGTCTACTGGATAACCGAGAAGATATTTGTCTATGCACCAACACCAACATATTTCCAGTATATATTGAAGGAATTTAACAACCATATGTATAAAGTCATGTCCAGTGAAAGCGCGTGTATAAGCACTGCGGAACTGCAGCGCCCCCTATTTCCACTTGATATTATCGATGACATTTAATATGAGTCCTTTTTTCTTTATTTATTTTTGTAGTACAATATGTATTCCTTAAACTTAATATCAGTACTTCAGTAGCCATCCCCCAGTTTATGAAAAATATACAAAAATATTTGTATGGAACTGTGCGCTTCACAGTGTCAGTAACGTGGTGTTTGACTGTTGTGCGCATGAGCACATAAGGAGGTGGTGGGGAGGAAGGCGGGACTGCCAGATAGAGAGAGCACTGTTGCTCTCGCAGTGCCGGCTCTGGCGTGATGGTGGAAGGAAGTTTTTTTATTCAGCGTGTGTTGTGCTTAAAAACAGTGTACCATATTCTTGAATGTGATAAAGTGTAGAAGAGTTTAGAAATAGATTATCATGCCTACTATTACCCTATTAGTAAAAAACAGAGAGAATTTATCTCTGTGTGTAAAATAAACATAGAGAAATAGACAGCCACATTTACTAATAAGACAGTTTCTTAGACTAAAGCAAAGAAAACAACAGTAAAACACAAAGGTAATACCCAGTGCCGGATGAGACAAAACCACATATAGAGCACATAGAAAATGTAGTAAAAAAATAAAAATTTCTTATAAACCGAAAATAATAATACACTCCATAAAAACATTTGCAAAAAATACACTAAACCTGGTCAATTCAAAAACAACCATTAACGTATTTTTTTAACCACAATAAAACCGTTTGCGTTCTCATTTCTATTTACTTCCCACTTTTTTCCTTCGTTGTACAGAACAGCTGGTTTCCCTTCCTCCTCTAGTATGAAAATATTATTTATTATTATTATTATTAGTTGCAGTAATATACCAATACTGTATTATATAATTTCATAAAAAAATCCATTTTCGATAACGTTAAGTGTGTCTCTTTATGAGTGTTCATGACCCAAAAATTATCATCGTGCTTCGCCACTGGCTATTAGATGGTTATCGTGAACGACCCAATTTTGAACTTAATATGGCAATAGTTTGAGAATTTTGTCGAATATTTTAATACAGTTCTTTCATAGTCTAGTAGACATCTCGACATCGCAGTCGTCTCCTGAATCTATGGAATGTGAAAACACTTTCAAACGACACGATATTTGAAATTTCATCTACACACGCCCGTTCACCACCTATGCCATAGTCAAAGATATACACCTATGCTGAACTTCGACAATCCAATTATTTTTTGTTAAGTTTAAAGAGTTTGTAATTTTGTGGTAAAAGTGTCCAGCTTGAAAAATCCAGTTTGGTATGGTAGATTCCCGCGTGAAATAATTTTATGTTGTCTCTTACCTTAATATGATGTAGTTTTATTGAAATTTTAATGATTAATTTACGCATTTAGTATCAATAAGTATCTTTCATCATGTATATAAAGTCAATGGTTATTGAAGGCTTCAAATCGTATGGCAAACGTGTTGAAATAAATGGATTCGACAGAGAATTCAATGCAATTACTGGTCTAAATGGCAGTGGAAAATCTAATATTTTGGATGCTATATGTTTTGTACTCGGAATATCTAATTTAACTCATGTAAGTTATTTTCCCCAATAATTACTACATAAATATACCTATTAATATCAATGATTGAAATGGCAAGGTTTTGGGTAGAGAACGTTTGTACGCTGTCTTTTTAGAAAACATATTTTACAAAAAAACAAAAAAACTGCATCCTTATTAATAATATAGAACTCTAAAAATGCCAGCCACTAAAATATTTTGATTGGTTGGTTTAGTAATCAATCGGTCACCTTAACTCGGTAGGTAGCGTGTATGCTATTGAGCTAAGGGTCCCAGGCTTGATTCCCGGCATGGCTGAACATTTTTACCATGGGTGAAATAGGGGTTTACCATTTCACAGTGATGAATTGATGTCCGGGGACTGGTTGTTGTGCCTGTCCTAATATTAAGTTATATTATAAGGCATTAACTGTATTAAAATACGTCTACCAAAATGCACACATAAGGCCTACGACAATTTTGCATTGAAATAACTACTCTCATTGCACTACTCCATCCCAAATGTTATTTTAATTTAATTCTAATAGACAAGGGAAGGTTAAGCTAAGCTTTTTTATTATTTTTATTATAAACACATTGAGATTGCAACAGTAAATCAAGGGCTGTATCTGAATAATCAAGTACACTTGACTTGAAGCAGACTTGAGGACTTAACACTTTACACGCACTTGAGATCGAAGACTGCAACATTTATTTGAGTGGCAAAATATCTTCTACACCCTTGAGTCTGCAGTGCTACTTCATACCAATGATCTTAGAAACTATTTTAAATGCCATCCATCAGCCAGAATTAGCGTAGGCCACTCACAAATTTGTGGTGACTTATTTTCACTGCACATGACAAATTATCCAACACAACACAACACAACTCTACAACACTATAAAACAATCAGTATATGTAACGTATGTTATCAAAGATCACATTACTCTACGAGCTCTTATCTCTAGCAGACAAAACATTAAACAATTGCCGATTAAACACCGCATCAATGGCGTGTCAAGGGTAACTTACTGTCACCCTTGGACTCAAGGGCTTGTGAGGGTTGCATTAGCTCACTTCGTGACTATTTGGATGGATTTTCACTTTATTACATGATTACTAATGCAACTTATCACATGAACATCAAGGGTTGATGGCGCGTGAAGTAGACTATTCGGATACATCCAAGATGTTTAAGGTGTGTTTGCTGTAGACTTTTGCCTCTAGCAATACTCTGAAATAGGTGAGTCGAGCAAAAGAGAGTTTAAACTTTTTGGCTCAAAACAATTTTTGGGATAAGTGTCCTAAGGTCCAGTAGCTGACAGAACTCCTATAGCGGACACTTTATTTATATTTTCTTACAAATAAGCAAACTCTACTTTCAACTATGTTCTGGGAGCATACAAATTAAAGCTTGTTAGTTTCTTGTCAATAATCTTCTAGTCCTGTTCTTTGAAAATCAAAAATGCAATCAATGTGTTTGAAAAGGTACTAAATTGATTAATCAGCTTGTCATTATTGTTTATCTTTGCTTGAACTACTAACTAACTTCATTTTAGAATAATTTGTAAAACTGAGGGTTTTTATGAGAGTTATAGTGTTTACCTTTTCAGTAAACATTAAAATAAAGTATGTGGTATCAGAAAATACTGTAATCCCTCATAGTTAACCTTTAACAATGGGTGTCAGGCATTGCTACAGCAAAACAAAAGAGGTTCCAATTGCTGACATCCATGTCATCCTTTGGTACATGGATATTTTTTTAAATGTTGGACTTGAATATCTCAAATAGATCCCCGTGTGCTGGCAATCAGTCCTATTGAAATCTTTTTCACCTCCCACCACCAGAACCATTATTGTTTTAGTGACAAATATTGATCTACCCAAGCATTAGAATAAATAAAGAGTCCAATATCTAGGCCTAGTAATTTTAATTTAGTATCTATTGAGTTTATTTACAATTTATTAATTTCAAAAAGTTGCAGGGAAAAAAATGATACCGGTACTTCAATACCCCAAAGAGAGCATGCATTTAACAATTGAAGCTGTACAAAAAGGTTCTCCAATTGCTACTGCTGCAAAAATATTTAAAGTACCTACCAAGAGTTACACTCTTGTACAAGATGAAAGGAAAAAACCCTGTTAATAGAAAAATGGGCCCAGAAACCATATTCACTGCCGTTGAAGAACAGCTTCTTGTTGATTGGGCGTTGAAAAGGACTAAGGCTGGTCTTCCAGTTACAAAATAAATATTTCTAAGAAATATTAGCATACTTGCAAAAGAGATGAACAAGGACTCAAAATTTAATTATCAGATGCCAGGTAGGAAGTGGTATGATGGGTTTAAACGTATAAATCCCGAAATTAGTGAAAGAGTATCACAAAACTTGACAATCAGTCGTCATAATGTTACAGAAATACAATTACGTAATTGGTTTGATGAAGTTCATACATATTTGGAGGGAAACAATTTGACTGAAATTGTATGGGATTCAATGAGAGTTTTTAATACTGATGAGTCAGATTTTTTTTTACCCAAAAATGTAATCGTGTGTTGGCTGCAAAGTGAGACAAGTCTGTTTATGAAAGTGCAAATAATGACGAAAAAGAATGTCTTAATCTTTTGGTGAGTTGAAACGCAGCTGGCCTCACTCCACCTCCAATGATTATCTTTAGATATGTGAGCATAATAACTAGATTAGCAGAAAGCGTACCTCAAGACTGACTGGTCAATCGGTAAATCAGAGAGTGGATGGATGACAAGTGAAACATTTTACGAGTACATAATAAATATTTTCCATCCATGGATAGTGAAACATAACATTGAAATAACTGTCATTTTTTTTGTAGATAACATCTCTCATATATCCCTGCATCTTAACCAATTTTGTTCAACCAATGTGGTAGTTCTAGTAGCACTATTCCCAAATGCTACCCATCCGTTGCAGCCCATGTATGTAGCCGTATTAAGGACTCTTTAAGGCTGGTTGGAAGAATCAAGTTCACTCCTGACGAATTGACAATCATGGTGGAGAGCTGAAGTGTCATCGCTTTGCTCCACTTTTTGAATGTAGTAATGAAGGAACGAATTACACCTAGATGTGCTTTGTAATGGGGGTTAGAAAATGTGGGCTTGTTCTATGGAACTCTAATTCACTTGATTTTAACAAAATAAATACAGATAACCTTCCTGTCATGAGACACGATACAAGGACAGTGCGTGCTAATATAAGTAATTTTAATGAATACATATGGTTTTTGCAAGATTTAATTCGTAATATAAAAGTACAGGCATTCAAAAATAATGAAGGGGATGTGTGGACTGGTGAACAAGAAGCTGCATCTTTGTATAATTTATGGAAGAATATACATATATCAATACAAGACTCTGAACTTGATTAGCTTAATCCTGATGACAACCCTACAACTGTCAACTTTCCAAACACTCAAGCTAAATACTCAAACGCGCCAAGAGAGCACACCGCGTCGTCTTCCCCCATCCCCATTGAGACATACATCTTGATGTAACCACTGTTCCATCAACCTCTAAATTACCGGCATTCTAGGACAATTCTACTTTGGCTACACTTTCAACTAGCGGAAAAATACAAGAAAGGGCTCCTTTACCTACCATACCATCACCATTCAAAAGGGTACTGTTTTGGCCTGAGGACAAAGGAACACCAAGTTGAAAAAAGAAGAGAGAAAAGGTTCCATCGGTTGTGTCATCTTCACAGTGGCAAGAATACAACTCAAATAAGTTAAAAGAAAAGAACAGGAAAAAGAAAAGGGAAGAAAAACAAAGTCAAAAATTGGAAAAAGAAAAACAAAAGAAACTGAAAAAAAAAAATGTAAAGCCATCCATAATATTATTAGCACCACATCTTACTACCCATTCGGGTTATATGCACACCCATAATGCCAACTCTGAAAGTGATAGTCCTGATGAAGAAGAAGAATTTGTTGAAACCAGTGATTCTTCTCTAGAAGAGACTGAAGATTGTGCAATTAAACTTCAAGAGGTTGCTCCTCACAAATTGAAACAAGCTGTGTTTGTTTTAACAGAGTTCATTGGAGGTAAACGTAACTCATTAAAATACAGATATGTTTGCACTATACAAAGACCACCTGAGGAAGAACACAAAAAGATAAGTGTGACGGCTTTGAATTGCAATGATCAGTGCAAAAAATCTTTTGTTGCTAATGATTGTGACATCTCGATTGTAAATTATCTCAAATTTTAGGAATTTTGGAAACACCACAGTTAAAAGTAACTGGTGAGCGAGTTAAATATGTTTTTGGCCACCCTGTGTTTGATGTATTGGAAAAGTTGGGCCTAACTTATTTAAAAGTGGATACATTAAGTTAGGTAGGTACATTTGAACAAATAGTTGATGAAAAAACATTTGCTCTTAAAATTAGTAGCCTTACTTTAGATTATACACACAAACATGTCTTTTTATGTTTAATAATCTATATTTTGTTTGCCTAAATGTAGCCTAAACTACCTTTATTTTATTACTAAGTGATATAAAAACTAAACAATGAATGTAATTCTTTAAAGCAAACTACAGCAATTCATTACATCTATGTATACAATTATCATGTATAAACTTATATCTTAAACAAGCAAATAAATATGAATGTGTCA
The DNA here is from genome assembly GCA_902141375.1 of Timema poppense. Taxonomy (NCBI): domain Eukaryota; kingdom Metazoa; phylum Arthropoda; class Insecta; order Phasmatodea; family Timematidae; genus Timema; species Timema poppense. The sequence continues at coordinate 36,979 of CABFOV010002133.1, forward strand.
GTCATTGGGTCACTACATGTCAGCTACTGCTACGTGAGCAAAATGTGACTGTCAGCTACTGGTACATTGTCATAGTAACATTATTTTTAATTTTAAAAATGTTACTATCCATATTTGAAAGTTTTAATAAACTAACTGCATTTAAAGTAATTTTGTCTATCTAATGATGTATTCATTCATTATTTTCTTCATCTAAATCCTTTACCATCCTGGATGAGAAGTAAATTTATTCTAAAAGTGTCAGCTACTGGTACGTCTACCTTAAGCCCATTGACTCAAGGCTTTCTTTGAGCCACCACCAGCCCTCAAATTTGTTTTATAGAGGGCCAGGACACCCTGTGGTGTTCAGATATCACCACTTTCTGAGAAAAAGTTAATTATGTAATGCTCACCTACATAAGAAAACTTGCCCTTCACGGAAGTTAGGCTTTCTAATGGGCAATATAAAATACATCCTTCCTTGATGCTCCTGTTTTTGTTATGTCTTAGGGATGGTGTCAGGGGCGTAAAACTCCCAATACCCTCCTACACTAACATAAATCAAGATTACCTACTACAGTTAAAAGAGTACTAATTAAACAAAAGCCAGCATTGTTGTGGGAGAATGGGGCCCCATCACTGGCAGTGTAGTGTCATGGTAGTACAGAGCTTGTAAAGGATCCAGAACTGTCAATTTAGTGTCCTGGGAGTATGAGACCCCATCACTATCAATGCAGTGTTGTGGGAGTACAGGACTTGTAGATTACAACGGTAGGTGATAGGGAATGTTGGCATTCTTGTAATCATTTATGAATCAGGAAGATATGTTTAGGATCACTGATGGTCAACTATATTTGAAGTATTCAGTAAATATAGAACTCTTTGATTGGTAACAAGCTTAAGTAAGCCAATTAGTTGACATTCCTCTCCCTCACTCAGAAAATTGTTATCCCAGTTGTAGAGTTTGTTAGTTTTTTCCTTGGGAAGCCCCGCATTGTTGAAACCGAATGTAAAGTTCTGATTTTTTTACCTTATGCGGAGTTCTAGGTTAGAATCCTTACGAAGTTGAATTGAATTTGTAGCGGATAAGATTTTCTCGGGAAGTTGTTGTTATGGATCGTAGTTGACACTCTCGTGGTGGAGTCTTGTTAGTATCAAGCGTGTTAATGATAGGAGTCCAGTTTTTTATGCTACTTAAAATGTGAAGTATTTGTTATTTTGTAGAAACTTGTTTTTATCAATTTAAAAGCAATTGATCCTGAGTAATTATGTCTGTACGCACACTGTGGCAGCTTAAGCTAGATAGCTCAACGCGTCACGGACTGAATTTGACTTTTGAGATTAGTTTAGCGCTGATTGCTTCTCAAGCTGTAGACAATGAAAAGAGGAGCCTTCTTTTCGAATATATAGTTTGAAAAACATTGTTCTAAAATATTCTATCTGCCCTCGGTTGCACCATGTTCTAGAAGGTAGAGAGAAAAAATGTTCTCGAAGTTATTATGTTTCACAAGTATTTGTGATAGAAGTGGAGGACTGTGAACAAAACAGCCTGTTTATCAACGACTACAGAAATAAATAAATGATTACCCAGGGGTGGGAGAAGATTTCCTAGCACCTGTGGATGCATATAGTTTTTATGTTCTGAAACTAATTTATTCATTAATTTGAAATATATCATCTATTTCATCACACAGTTCTCATCTCAGATCAAACCATGTCTCCATAACATTTACTAGGTGACCTGGCGGTCCAGGGGTAAGGTGTTAGACTTCTATACTGGCGGCCGGGGTTCAATCCTCGGTACCGGCAAAGATTTATCTGATTACCAAACCCTTCCTTCACCTCTGACAAGACATCTTGTGAATGTGGGGAAGCCAGGCCTCCACCGTGGTTCGGATTCCACGTTAAACTGTAGGTCCTCCATTTCATCTCATTATCACCCTACCACTACACATTAGCGTAAGTGTGTATAACCCGAACGGGTAGTAAGACGCGGTGCTAATAATAATAATAATAATAATAA